>BCLG01003454.1:4467-16882 GCA_001602295.1 Zoysia matrella
CAGCAACAATACATTAATGATATACTAGATCGTGCCAACATGCTGCATTGCAACCCTTGCATTACACCAGTTGACACCAAATGCAAACTCTCTGCACACGTTGGCAAGCCCGTCGCTGATCCTACTGCCTACCGTAGTTTTGCAGGCGCTCTTCAATACCTCACCATCACGCGGCCAGACATCAGCTACGCTGTGCAACAGCTCTGCCTGTTTATGCACGATCCGCGTGATTCTCATCTGGCATTCCTAAAAAGAGTCCTGCGCTATCTTCGCGGCACAACCACTCTCGGCCTCCACATCACACCAAATTCTAATCGTCGTCTGGTGGCATATTCGGACGCCGATTGGGCAGGTTGCCCGGACACTAGGAGATCCACTTCGGGATACTGTGTCTACTACGGTGATAACTTGATTTCCTGGTCTTCTAAGCGCCAGGTTACAGTGTCAAGATCAAGTGCCGAGGCTGAATACAGAGGCGTTGCTAATGCAGTGGCCGAAAGTTGTTGGTTGCGTCAGTTGTTGACAGAATTGCACCGTCCGCCAAGTCAAGCAACTGTGGTATACTGTGACAATGTAAGTGCTACGTACATGTCAAGCAACCCAGTTCAACATCAACGTACAAAACACATAGAAATTGATCTGCATTTTGTGAGGGACAAGGTCTCTCTTGGTATAGTCAAAGTTCTTCATGTTCCCTCTTCATTGCAATATGCCGATATATTCACAAAAGGTCTGCCAAGAGAGCTGTTTCAAGAATTCCGGCGCAGTCTAAACATCCACGGGAGTCTCGACTGAGGGGGGCTGTTAGAACGTTATTATCTCCAACGGCTTATCCCCAGCTCTCCGCATGCACAGGAGCTCACGTCGTCACGTCGTCCCTCACGATCGGTTCTTCAGAGCACTACAACCACTCGTAGTCTAACTACTTTAGCGGCTGACAAGCTTCACCGCTCATGTATTTTGTAATCTCTCTACAAATAGGCCTTCGTGCTGTGAATACAAGAACGTCGATTGCCTACATTGTCATTCTCTCTCACAGTATCACTGCAACATAATGCCCAGATCGATCCAGAAGCAGTGCCCAGAAGGTAGAAGTAGCACCACATGCAGTCATGCATGCAGAGCTGGGTCTAGCCTGTTCATCCTAGCTGACAGCGTATGGACAAACGCTGCCCATCCCACTGCATGCATCCTCGCTAGGCCAGAATATCTTCGACATATCCCGCAAGAATCAGTCTTCTGGGTCCGAACTTTCACGGTGAGTGATCCATGTTTCAAACGTTTTCCTCGTTTCCCAATCGATTGGTGTACCGATCGATCAACCACCGTTTGCGGTGGTTAAGTTCTTTATTACTGCTGCTACGAGCTGTGCTGCCTGTAGGTTTCTCAAGCTAATAGTACTATTGCTCTGAGGGCAAGCATCACTGATGTGTGAATCAGTATGTGGACTGCTGTCCTACTAGTTCATCCATCAACGGAGAAACATCCACTTAAGGGGAACCAATTTCAACTCTATACCCTTCTTCAGCGCGAGTGATGCGACACAAGTCAGTACAGTAGGTGATTCATATTTCATAGTGAGGACCTGTTTGATAAGGCTTTTAAAGATGTTTTGCTCGACTTATAGGAAATGTTTAACTCTAGCAGAAAGAAAGATGAACTGTAAGTCCAACATAGCTAAGATGATTTACCTGGCTCAAGCCAGAGCCCTCTCATCAGCTGGTCCACAAGCTTAATTAGTTTGCATGACTGCATCTCCTCGTCCATGAATAATGGAGACGCCCCCCGGTGACGCGAGCCCGCGTAATAGCATATCAGCCATAGAAACCGGCGTTTCTCCTCGTCCATGGAAAGTGTACCAAGAGTAGGGCACAAGGTCGAGCTGGCGCTCATTATGAACCTTGAATCCATGGCAGTGAATTGGATGAGCTCAGCTGGGCCGTACACTCCACATGCATGCGACGGACATTGACGTCATCAACTCCTGTAGTCTGTAGCCAATGCCATCTCAAGGTCGTAGCGGCGCCGATGCCTGGATCTTAATGAGAGCACCAACAACTGTGGCTGCTGTCCGGACCATCGACTGATCCATGGATCGAGCTGAGATGTGAGATTTGAAGCATTCTTGGACCAATCCCTTTAGGAGTAACCCGGTACTCACCTCGCTCGGCATGCAGTGCTGTTCGTATAAGCAGGAGCAGTACTATGCTATGCTGGCAGGATGTCATGGCGGGAGTGGTGACCGCACTAAAAGACACGCGAGCAGAGCAGTCTCGCGTTCAGGCAGAGCTGCAAAAAGAGGGCGAGGAGCTACACTAGCCAGCAGGTGGTCCTGTGCACTGCTGTGCAGTGGAGAAAACCAAAGCACTGCTGTAAAACTTATTTTTGCATGTGGATGTAAAAATGATTTTCGGATCCACTGTCATTCGTGAGTTAGTTGAAATGGTGTACTTGTATAAGAGTTTATATTGCATAGGTTGCTTGCACAAATATTACTTGTGCAGGTGGTTCAATTAAGAGCTCCACTGCACAAATCCACATCTCTACAAACGGCACTATTACACCCACCGCTTTTACAAACTAATTTTTGAAAATAAAAAAAAATATGCAAGAGGCTGAAACTCATAGCAGTCTCGATCTGAATCTTATAGCAGCACACACAAACACAATTAGAAAACGGAGATGAGGTGGGGAAACATGGTGCTGCCATTGGGGATGAAGATGAGGTGGCGGCGCGTGGAGATGGAGGCCCCCCAGCAGAGGCGGAGGCAGCGCCCCCTGGCTGGCGACCCCTCCTTGGCGGCGGTGGTACATGCGGTTTTACCAATCGTCTGTACCACAAAAACCATGGTGTTTGCATAAATAGTTTTTTTTTGAAAGTAGTGAATGATGCAGCTAACGAAGCAACCAGATCTTCGTTACCACCCTGGTGTTTACGTTGAGCTGCTGAACGAGTGAATTCAAAGGTGGTGGTGGACTCTTTAATTCCTACAGTAGTAGTAGTACGGCGTCCTTTGAGCCCTGCCGCCTGCGACCGGAACAGCCCTGCGACGCCAGATCGGTGGCCTTCATCGCGCTGCGCCCTAGCGACCCCCGCACCCTCGATGCAGGCCGCGCGCTCCTGACAAATTAACCCGATCAGCGACGGTTCGTACATGGATTGTTACTCGATTCGTGCTTCTCTTCTTCTCCGAGCCGGCCGGCCGTGAATTTTACAGCACATGGCACAGCACGCAGGAGGGAGACCACGCGAACCAGGAATTGTCCCTCTTTTTTCTCTCCTTCTCTCTCCCTGCCTCTCACCTCGATCTCACGGGCTATCGGCGCGCGCGGCCCTGCCTACCATTGCCGCTGCAGCCGAGCGGCATCGCGCGCGCATCCCGCATCGCTATTGGCACCGTTGTGTGAGTGTGACAACACGCGTCCTTTGCTTGCTCCCTGCGGCGAAATTAACGCCTCTCTGGAGTCAGGGCGCCGCGCAGCCAATCTGACCGCCTTCCTGCTGCTCCGGCCATCGTCTACAGGCTCCATCAGAACCGCAAGGACGGCGGCGGGGGCTCACCGGATGCCATGCCTCTCAAAGCGGTGACAAACGCATCATCGCGGCGCCCGTACGAGTCGCTGTGCCACAGTAAAACGGCCACCGGGATGCGTCTCTCGCGCGCCCCGTTAGGGCGGAAGGAAAAAAATAGTGTTGCGCCGCTGTAATGTACTGGCACGTCGGTTTGTGTTGCGCCGCTGCGATTTACGGGCACACAGATCGTCGGAAAGGCGCCGCACAAATTCAGGCTGCTTGGAACGAAGAAAAATTTCTGTTTTTATATTTTTTTTGTAAAATTAAATTAATTTTTATAAAAATTTTACAAAAGTCTTATAAAATTACTACATTTTCAAATGGGACCTTCCTGCAGATCCAAGCTCTTGCCCGCCGGGCCGTTGCGTACCATGCGTTACTCGCCACAGTATGTCACCGGTTCCTTTCCAGTTTTTTCCTCATGGAATTCTGAACACGCAGCGGTCAGTCTGTCAGTCGGTGACTTTTTACCCGCTCATAAATATAAGTTATTTTAGTATTTAAAATTTATTTTTTAATCTATGTTATTTTTATTTTTTAATAATTTTTTCTCTTTTCACTGCAACTTTTTCTTTTTTCAATAAATTTATATCTCTATTTATTTTTTTCTCATTTTTGCATACATATTTTTTTTTACTTTTCCTTAATTACTTGACCAAAGCTAAAACAACATAGAAAAAAAGTAAACGGAGGAGTACCAGTTGCGGCCTCATTGGAGATCGAGTGAAGCCATCGGTCGAACGAACGGCTCAAATTATTGGGCTCAGGCTTTCCCCTTTCCCGCGACTAGCTGCTGAGTGCTGACTAGGCGTGTGCGTCTACACATGCTTCTGATCCATGGAGTACCGTACTTCTTTCGGAATTGCCATTTGACATTTTATAGTACTAGTATGCGTTGGACTGCTCCAAGAACGCGCAAGTCAGTTGTGATCTGCAGTGACAGATGGATCATGGACCGACCGTTCCGTCCGCAGTGTGGCATCCAATGCGACACGCATCCGCAGATCGCATCGCAGGAACAACCCCTCTGCTGCGCGCCGGCGCGCGCTGCTTGCATCACCGGCACGCACAATTCAAAAAAGCCCAGCGAGCGGCGCGCCCGCGCGCCCCACGGCGAGTGTTCCGGCCTGCTTGTCGCGACGCTCTTTCGCGCGGTTCTCTACTCCAACGACCGCGCCTCCTCGACTGCTCCACGGACGGAGCAGCTTGCGTTGGAAGCAAGAATGAACGAACGAACGAGCACCGTGCTGGGATCCTATCTCGTGCATGGAGCAGCCGGCTTGATCTGATCTGTCAATAAAGATAAAGGATCTGCTGCATGCACGCATATATTCCCTCATCGGCCCATCCAGAAAGCTGCACTCCGAAGTGTGGTACACGGCCCACACGTCGCAGAAAAGTTCGCGCACCAACAAATCATCTTTTGGAGGGGAGAATGTTATGTCGTCCGCCGTCGCGTGCACAACGCATTCGTTACCCACTTACTACTGCTCGTCCGGCCGCATAACATGGCCGGTGAGCTCAGCAGGCACATCGCCCTCCGCATCTACTACTCCGGCAGGGCTTGGACCGCCGCGCACCGGTGCCTACGTCAGCCGCGACTGGCCGGCAGCTGGCGCAGAGGAGACAGCGACGTGCACTCGCCTTCTTCGCTCGGCTGTGCGCAACAGAAAGGAAACGTTGGCAGGCCGGTGATGCAAACGCACCCGGCGCATACCTACAAATACTCCACCACGGGTCACGGGTGTGATCGCGAGCCGTGGTAATTTACCGCCTCCGCTGCCGCGCGGTCGCGGGAACAAGTCTGAGGTTAAAACCATCATCGTGCAGCTTTAACCTGGTTAGGACGGCTGGGACTTCAGTCGAAACAGCATGCTCCGTTTCCAAACTCACACGAATTTTCAGTTTCAACTTTCAGGTCACTTGTGGACTCGACATCCCAACGGAGCAGTTCTTTTGTGGGCTCTTTCTGATGGGACTATCCTATGCCATTTGTGACTCGCGTAGGCTATCTCGTGGAGCATCCTCTGCTGGGCTTCTCTGCCAGGTCATTTATCTTCATCAAGGGCCCAGCAGTATGCAGCCAGGCCCGACCACCTACTTTTGCCATTTGTCGATGGATGGTACCTGGGCTGTGCTAGCTGCACATCAACCCGACAGACATGTAACAAGGCTGGCCCCGATGGTGGCACAGGACGTGATTGGTAGCCTGATTGAGCCCGCAGGCCGCAGCCAGATCCGACTGATGCAGCTTCGTCGTGTTTAGATGCCTGACCTCACCCTGTAGCCAAGCGCAGCTCATGCAAGGTTCTCCTGCGAGCCACGCCTAATGGGAACGTGATGGGTGAGCTTCGCTCCTCGGCTTGGCCAAGCGCATATATAGCTTGGAACACGGCTGTTGCTCCCGCCATCTCTCCCTGTACGTCACCGATGCCCCTTCCCACGCCGCTCCAGCCGATGCGCCGCCTTTCCGTAACCCTGGCCATCCCATGCCTCCTCGTCACTCCAGCTCCTGTGGGCGCAGCTACGTCGCTTATGGCAACCGATGGTGGAGCCGGTACACTTGTCCCCCGCGGCGATGCCGCAGAGGCAGACGACGCAGTTGCCGTCACCTCACGCCGTGGCTACCAGCTCGTTGAACCAGACTATGGGAAGTGTCTCCTCGATCAGCACCGTTGGGACAAGCCGAAACTCAAAGAACCAGTTTTAGCGTGGCGGCCGTCCAGCCACCTGCCTGATCCCCTGCTGCTCTTGCTGCCGCGCTGACACCACAAACGCATGGCAGCATGTAGTTGACGCTAAGGTCGATGAGGTCGCCGAGCTTGACGGCGTTGAATGAGTGTGGAGGAACCGGTGGAGGTGGCCAAGGATGAGGAGCACCTGGAGGCTGGAGCAAGCGCCGCTGTACCCCGACGAAAAATCAGGCAACGAATCACGAGCTCATTGAGGCCAGGCCCAAGCTCATACGGACTCTACCGATCCTGTATCCGCCTCCTGGCCCAGGCACAGCCTGCCAGGCAATCACGCCCTCAAAGCCCGGCTGACCTCACGCTCCGGACCCAGCCGAAGGCAAGCGACGCGCGCGGCCCTGCGCTCAGTTCGCGCTCCCACGCGCGGATGCCCGCTTCGGTCCACGACAAGCGTCACCGGCTCTGCGGATCCCAGTCCGGCACCAACATCTGCGGGGTCTGGTCCCAGTCGCGGACTCCAACGCGCCCGCGCCTCGTAAGCTTCGCCCGTCGGTGTCGGCGGGTCTCGCGGAACATGTTCGTGGCCCGA
This sequence comes from Zoysia matrella, assembly GCA_001602295.1. Classification (NCBI taxonomy): domain Eukaryota; kingdom Viridiplantae; phylum Streptophyta; class Magnoliopsida; order Poales; family Poaceae; genus Zoysia; species Zoysia matrella. The sequence goes on from BCLG01003454.1 coordinate 11,321, forward strand.
CGGAACGAGCCAGATCCATCTCGCGCTCGCGCCCAAGAGCCGGCGGCCGAATCATGGCGACGCTTCCAAACACCCATCTCCGCTGGCTGTGTACCCGTCCGAACGTGCGAGGACCAAACGAGGGACGGCGCCCAGACGATGCGAGAGCCATGTGAGTCTGACGCATCTGCAGCTCATCAACCCGTTTACGAACATGCGTGGAACCCGCCATCAGCAAGCTTACGAAAGTTCCCAGCGCAGCAGAGGACACTACCAGCATAATTAGAGGAGGAACCAAGAACCAACGGCGACGAAGAACAGCGAAAACGCAACGGCACTTACATGTCCGGAACTACAAAAGAATCCCCTAGAAGATGATCTCTCTACTCTTACACCCACCACCACCTCATGGCGGCCCCCACCGTCACGGGGTCAGCTGAACATGATGGCGGAGCACTGCATGAGGCTCTGCTTCTTCTCCAGCACCGACGATGACCGATCGATCGAGAACAAAACCCAGCAAGGGGGGCGAGACCTTCTGCTCCCGCCGCGGCGGACATCGTGCGGGCGCTCCGCCGGCGTTTTTCTGACTAGATGAGGCGGAGGGCGAGCGGCGCGAAGGCCAGGACGAAGGTGGCGGCGAGAACGGGGCGGTGCGCGGTGGCCAAGCTGTAGTCGGGGCCAGTGCCGACGCCCGACGGCCCGTACGCATTGCCGAACGGTGGGCTCAGGGTGCTGCCAGGTGTCGTCATCCCCGCGCCGGCTCCCGTCCCGCCCATGCCGGTGCCAGCGCCCGCTCCCGCGCCTGCTCCAGTCCCAGCTCCAGCGCCCGCGCCTCCTGTGCCTGCTCCGGCACCACCGCCGGCGCCGCTGCAATCCAAAGCATACTTTTAGTTAACATTGCAATCCAAAGCACGACACTTTTAGTTAACATTGCAAGAGCTCTCTATGATCAGTGAAGAATGCAGATGCATTGACACGCCGATGCATTTGCCAAAGCAGATTCGCTTTGCCGGGAGGGGCCCGGCCGCTGCTATCGCTTGGAGAAGACATGGCTTTATGCTCGGACCAGAAAAATCCCTTTCAGACAGCCTTTCGTTGCGGGATTAATTTGATACATGTTATATATATATGTATCAAAATCACCTTCGTATACTAAGATGCGCCAAAAGCATATGAAACTCTTGTAAACGGAAAGACATCTCTTTCACCACAGTTCGCTTTCCATGCAGGCTGAAAGAGACAGCATTTCACAAACTATTTTTTCCCCCTGCAGCGTTGGAACAACTGAAGCAACATAAATAAAATCTGTTGCGTACGCAGAATCTAGATTGACGCGCAATAATCCCATTTTAAAGCACGCCAAAAGAGGGCCTTAATATAGTACTACTCGACTTTCCAAGATCCAAACTATTCTAATCGGCAATAAAAAAAATTAATCTCCAGATCCTGAGAGCAACACCACAGAAGTACTACAGTACAGCGCAGAAGACAAGGGTCGCTTTGCTTACCCTCCGCCGGAGCCGAACTTGCAGCTGCCGGTGCTGGGGTCGTTGTTGGTGAGGTAGGCGACGCCGCCGAAGTCGCAGGTGCCGCCGACGGGCCCGTTCTTCTGGTAGTAGCTGTTGACGATGTAGTTGCAGACCAGCGTCATCTGCGAGCTGTAGCACGGCCCGTTCTGCGCGGTCTGCGCGCAGTCGGCGCCCTTGCCGCACGCGTAGTCGATGGCCTTCTGCATCATGTCCTGCTGCAGATTGGGCTTGCAGACGCAGAACGCCCCCTCTGATGAAGCCGAGACATACAGAAAGAAAGAAGGAAACGAGGACCGGTTAGCTCGGATCAGCCGCGGAGATGTAACGGACACACAACTTTGGGAGTAAATCTTTGGTGTTGGGAACGATTCCCTCGAACCAGAAATGGGGGAAAAGCCATAACGGATTTCCCCCAAATGAAATCTTTAGACAAGAACAAAATACTTCAAGCGTCAAGAATCCATCAGCCTCGCCGTAGCTGGAGATGGTCGGCGTGTTCCATCTCTGACCATCACCCTGGCCGGAGCTCCACGACCAGCAAGATTTGAAGAAGCATGAGCGGAAAATATAGAACCCAAAACGGGCAAAAACATCAGCAGACACGACGCTCTAGCGGCAGATCTGGAGCTCTCACCTGAGCCCGTGAACATGGCCAGCAGCAGGAGCAGCAGCAGCGGAAGCGCCATGGCCGCAGCACGAGGAGGACGAGGATGCGCGAGCTCTCTAGCGGTTCTTCTCTCACTGCGCGAAACGGCGACGGCTTGTGCGGCCGTGTCACCGAGCCGGTCCCTCTTTTATCGACGGAACGGGCGGCGACCGACCACGGCCCCCTGTGGCGGCGACCCATTTTTTTACTGTGCCCACGACCAAAACACCTCGGCAGCGAGCCTGTGGGCACACGTTTAGGCGTGGCGCCGCCGTGTCCGCACGCCAACGGCTCGATTTCTCTCTGTCATCAAGGCGTGGTGGTGGTGGTACTGGTAGCCGTACCTGCGCACTGCGCGGCACGCTGGGCTGCGCGGTCCGGCTTTGTCAGGGCGTGGCATGGGAGCCGATGCAGCCTGCAAGCTTCGAGGTGGTGGGGGAGGCAACGGGCAGGGGCAGGACGGGCGTTGCGCGCGCGGCCGGGTTGCCCCGGTCCTAACGTTCGGATGCGGGGTGTACTTTTTCGGGGAAAGAATATGCACTTTTCGTCTTGTTAAATTCGTTTTTTTATCGGGCTTTTGCCTCTGTTGCAGTAAAGTAGAGGAGGACCCGGGGTAGTACACCTTTTCTTTTTGAGAAGTTATACAGTGCTTGGGCGGTACCTCGTCTAATTTATGCCGTTCAGAGTATTATGGATTTAATTAATTGATTGATGTTCAGAGTATTTTGGTAATCTGGACTCCACGCAGCCGCCTCCCACTGTCGCAGCGCACGACTCTATCAAATCTTCGTCTCCTTGTTCAGGCTCTGCCTTTGCGAGCATGCCTTCGACCCATGACCTGTCTCGCCGCTGCCGCTGGGCGGATGTCCCGTGCGACGCTGCTGCACTCTGCCGCGGCCGACGCCGCCGGGAGGACGCCGCATGCGCCGCCGCCGCGTCGACGCCGGCTCGCCACTCCGTCAACCCGCTCGCGAGCCGCGACGAGCGCCTTCCTGTCTGTGTTGCTATTAAATATTTTTCCTAAGCTTGCAGCCAGAAGAAAGCTTCAAACAGGCATTGAGAAGGGAAACATAGGAAGAAACTAATATTGAAGTTGGGCAAGTGATATATCACAATTCGCAGCCATGGTCCGGTAATGCTCTTGCCATTGAACACTGGCAAAAATACTAACTAGTTTCAAACTACTGCAATCTTGCAGTTACACTGTTTTCCTATATCATATATGATTCTGATAGGGTGATGAAGTTCATTGTTGCACATTGATTCTCTTTTTCAGTCAGGCCAACTACTATGCCATGCCAACTGATGGTGGGTTTCTATGTTTATGCTAAATCATTGAAGATACATGTGGACAAGCAGGAGCTTGAAGTTATAAGAAAACATCAGGAATCAAATTTAGACTCTTCCAAATATGTTCCATCACATTCCTTGTTTTCCTGCGTTACCTGGTTGGTTTATCCATTTATCCAATATCATGGTTAGTCTTACAGGTGTAGCATTTTTCTTGGCGGTACATGAATCATGTCTTGCATTCTTACGAGTGTAGATATGATGCTATAAGTTGCTAGTTGTGATAAATGGTCAGGAAGGTTATTGGTTAGCAGATTTGTCGAAGTATTTAGCTTTACTGGGCACGTAAGCCATTGATTGTTACATTTTCATACTTTTATTTCATGATATGTAACGATGTACATATAGATACAGCACAAATGTAATCGTGTATACATAAAAGTAAGGGAATCAAGACTGGATTTCCATCTTTACTCAAGGCCAAGGACAGCCCATTTTATCGCGCAATTTTTGTTCTTGAAGGATTGGGTACTCTTTTTTCCGAAATCAGTTTCCACTTAACAACAAAGTGGAAAAATAGCTCTACGTGTGTAAACTATCTAGCGATGGTCGCAGACATGTACAGTGATGAATTTTCAGAGAGAGGTATAGATTAGAAACGTGTGAAACAAAGTACTGACTGCTGAACACCACATCCATTGTTTGAACTGATAGCACCCAAGTCACCATCGGCTTTGAACTTTCCTAGCATGGCAATGGATTTTCAACAAGTGACGTTCACAAATAAATTTCCAATTATAATGCCTATGATCAAGAGGCAATCAGCATTGGTCTCGAACAAGTCAGCACCAATCGCTCAATCAGCAACGCCGCCAATGCATATCTAGCTAGTCAAACAAAATCCAGTCCACCGTGATTGCTACAAGTCACCTAGCGCACAGTGTTTCTACAGACTGCCACTATAGAGATAAGTCTCCCTGTAACTATTACGCCATTTCATAATCAACTCAGAAGAACGCATCGTTACAGGCTTACAGCCTGGGGAGATCATTGTTTACATAAAGTTTTGTCGATAAGAACTCAGAAGGATGCTCTTTGATCGAATTGTTCACTCGAACTTCATGCTCTTTGATCGAGTTGTCCTTCTCATTCAGCTCTTTTAGCAATGATACACACTGCTGAGCTGACAAAAAGAAATTTAGGTAGATACTGACAAAAAATTGGGCTTAGAGTTGGGACACGACCAACAGGTGAAACTTGAACACTTTCTGGTAGAAGCTGTAAAAAAAAAAGGAACTTATATTCCAGAGGAAAGTAGAGTCAGTAGGCAACAATCTCAACTGATTCATAAAATAAGGCTAATGCTAGTTAATGATACAGATACCAACCTAGTACTTTGCAAGCCAATTCACCCAGGCAAGGATAGATTTTCCAGTTAGGCTTTTACAAACTTCATCTGTGAAGTGGTTACAGTTCTTTATAATCAAATGATAAGCGTTTCCATGATACTTCGCCACAAGCTTTTCAATAAATGACCTGTATTCTTCACGAGACATGTCTGTTGTGCCTAGCCACCCTGAACATGGGCAAGTTTTTTTTTTTTGTTCCACCTCACCTCAAACACACCACTAGATGTAAAATTGTGCGCTTCAAATGCATACTCTGTGCCATGGAAAGAAGAAAAGTGTATGCTGTATTTACTTTGGAATAAGCACACAAAATGTAATTTTTCAACAAAACCAAGCTTCATAAAGGCAGTTAGCCAGCTGTGGCGATCTAAATGGTCAAATAAAATTGCAGAGGTGCTAAACGAATGAAACTACACTTTTATATACATTGAAGAATAATTATCCTATTGTTGTTTCATAAAGAAACAAAAAAATGATGTAAGTCTTATTTTTTGCGACGATTTAGCCTTATTTACTAGGAAAAACTGAAAATCTATTCGAAACTCAGAATCATGTACTGAAAACAGGAGCTGTCACCTTCGTCCTCACCTGTTGAAGCATGAAGCATCATTTACCGCAGCATAAGAACCATTCAAACTTTCGATTTCTGAGTAGAAGGCACATCAAATCACTGTTACTGCAATAAAAAGGATAGTGAATGAAACGG
>BCLG01003454.1:22216-48889 GCA_001602295.1 Zoysia matrella
TTCCTGTCGGCCCTTCTCGGCCTCGGCACCGCCGCGGGACTGGACTCAGTTTTTTGCCGCGGCGCGGCGGCAGAGCTGGTCGCGGCTTCGACGCGGTCGCGGCCATCGGCGGACCCTGAAGAGTGCCAAAAGTGACCTTCGCATGATAGTTGCTTCAACGGAAAACAGGGAAGGCTCACACTTACCAGCTGGCGGTGGTCCCTGTCGAGGAGACGAGGCCCCCGTTCGAGGTTGCCCTCGGCGTCCTTGAAGACCGTTGTGGTTCGGGCAAGGACGCCCGTATCGAAGAGAGGCCGGACGACGCAGCGGCATGATTCGGAGTCGCCATGCGACGCCGAAGACCGTCGCCCCGGCCAGCCCCTGCTCCTGAAGGCGTCAGATCGCCTCCAGGTGCGGCCGGATCGACTCGACCTCGGTCGCCGAGAGCTTTGACTTCCATGACCCTGTCACTTGAGGCACCAAGTCCTCGAAGGGCGGAAGCTGGGGGTCGACGTTGTCGTTGTAGAACAAGGACCTCCTCCAGCCCTTCAATGAGGTTTTCAGGTCGACCTCGATGTACTCCAGAGACTCCTTGGACCGGAGCCAAATGCTGACGCCGCCGACGTGCTTTTCGACCCCCATCTCCTTCGACGTCTGGAGAGTAGCAAAGAAAAAGTACCTTCACAGCAGAAGGCTCGGCCGGATGCCTAGGTACACCTCGCAGAGTGTCGCGAAGACAACGGCGTGGAGGACTCCGTTCGGCGCAAGCTAGTGAAGTCGGGCACCGTGCTGGTTGACAACGCCTCGAAAGAAGCTCGAGACTGGCAGCCCCTGCCCACGCTCGTGGAAGGCCAGAAAGCAGACGATCTTCCCCGGTGGTGGCGCAGGTACGACGTGGCCGAAGCCGGCCACCCAGCCGGCAGACTCCTTCGGCGGAATCATCTCGACGGTGCTCTACCTTGCGAGCAAGGCGTCGTCGACGCACGAAGGCTCCCACTCCGACATGGTGAGGATGGCGACGATGAACGCGGAGGGGCGTGAACTAAAGCGACGACGATAGCCAAACCTAGCAACGCTAAAGCGGAGCCGACGAACTCTCGCTCGCGACAAAAGGTTGGAGGCAAAGCAGTGAGGCAGGGTGAAAACGCAGAGTTACCGCGCCCCAACTTTTAAACAACCCGCGCAGTTACTACGCCTCACACGATCGACCGTGGGAGTAACTGCGCGATCGTGCGTGCGCGCCCCGATGCGCACCCGAGACGGTCGCACCCAATCCGCTGACGAGTGGGCCCAGGCCACACCTCGCCGCATCCGCCGCGACCAGGGCGCCAACGATCCTCTGACAAGATGGTTGCCAGAGCACGACTGGCAGACGATGTGACGCGAGCGCGCGAACTGCCGAGCCACCGATGCCGTCCGTTCGAATTCGAATTAACCGACAGGATCGATCGACGGTAGAAATTCTCGAACGGTCCGATCTCCCTTCGCGTGGAGGCACGAAGGCCGTCCGATCCCTGTAACCATCACGGTGCGTCTGAATAAGGGGAGCAAGCGAACGAAGCTCCTCACGACTGGCTAACGACAAGCCGAGGCCACATGGCCGATTTACGCGTTCGGGCGCTGAGCATGGCCTTTGCCTAGGCGCGACGTTGATCATGGACAGGGACCGCATCGAACCGACCCGTCTTAGGCGTCCTACCGAACGAAAGCCCGAGAACAACCTCGGCTCGACCCCGACGGTCGGAACGACGCGTGCACGCAAACGAAACTCCCTACGGTCGGCTGATCGACAGCCGAGACCGCGTGGCCGATTCACACGATCGGACGCTGATCATGGCCTTGGCCTAGGCGCGATGTTGATCATGAGCAGGGGCCGCATCGAACCGGTCCATCCTAGGCGTCTTACTGAACAGAAGACCGAGAGCGACCTCGGCCCGACCCCGACGATCGAAACAACGCATGCCCAATCCCTCAGATCGCCTTCGGGCTCGGGGGCTGGACCCATGTAGCGCGCTCATACATACCCAAAGAACCAACCTTGGACGAATGGTGGTTCGCACAGCGTTTCAGCTCACGACCGACCCTTCGGATAGCTCGAGGGCTCGGGGGCTACGCCCTACGGGCGCGCTCGCGCGCGCCCGTAGGAACAAAGCGAACCTGGAGAACGACCAGCCCGACACCGCCTCAACCAGAGATCGCAAACGGCGCTAGGCTCGAGGGCTACTATCGGGATCATGTACCTCAGGTACTTCACGGCCCGCACTCGTACGTGTAAGGATCCGAGTTAGAGGTCGAACGGCAGTGTTCGGGCACGCGGCCCGACTCCTAAGGTGACCTACGAAAGCCGCATCAAGTCACGAAGGCGTCGACCTCCGAGAAACGACCTCTGGAGATCGACCTCTGGGAAGGAAGGTACGACGTAATGGCGTATTTAGTCAGCGACCAGCTGCCAACTACTCTGACGGGACGGGATAAGATTCACCACGATGTCACTCTAGCAGAAGCCACGGCAGTTGGCGGACAAGACCTGACCGCACTGTGGCTGACACAGCAGTGCCGGACAGGTGCTACAGCGCCCGCCGTTGCGTGCGACGCGACAGGTCACATTCGCGCCTGGGCAAAGCGAATGATGATGACGACAACGGAAGGGTCTATCTGTCGATGAGGCGGCAGGATCGCGTGAGACCCACCGTTTGTAACCTCGGGCCACCCTATATAAAGAGGACTCAGGGAGTGATAGAAGGTGACGGAAAAAGAATAGAAAAAAACCAACGAGCTAGACAACAAATGCCACTAGAACCTAGGGTTTTTGCATCCCTTCTCGCGAGCAACTCCTTTCATTCGTGCTTCGAGCACTTTTGACCCACTCCAGATCCTCTCGCGAAGAGAGAATCTGACTCTTGTACGATTGTCATCAAGATAATCTACTTCTTGAACGTAGAGTATTACATCGCTCGAGGTGGCTTGAATTAGGTAAAAATCTTTTTGGGTCTTACATAGACTAGGCTATATCGAATACGAAAGCACATCGCCTCTACGATCGTATTTTCGTACTATGCCGGTGGTTAGAACGTCGACACTCTCAATGTTTAAAGAAAAGAGAGATGAATTATAATGCTATTTCAACAAAACTAAATGTTAGAATGATAAAATTGTGAACCTTGTTCTGGTAGAATTGCAAAATTCTCGTGACGAAGCCCCACTTGTCAAAAAATATTTATTTATGACTCTTGATTAATTAATTAATAATCTAGGAAAAAATAGAATTTTTATTTATTTTGTTTAATTTTAGGACAAATAAAAGATTACACTTTGAGTAAAAAGATAACACCACTAACCCAAAAAAAAAACATAAAAAGGATACAGATTTGAGTTTTGAGCATAGAGGGAAATTGGTTCTAACAAGAACAAATAAGGGATATGTTTCTAAATTGGGGAAATAAAAGATTTACTCTTCTTTCAAGTGGTAGAATTGCAAAATGCTCGTGACAAAGCCCCACTTGTCACTGACCGACAAAAAATAAACGGCAGACGCACGAGCCCAAGTCCGTGAGACAGGCCGGTGCGGGCGGCACATGGGCGCCGCCGTTCCGCTCCACCAGACCACCACCAAACTGCATCTCCTTTCCTCTGCGCTTCCCTCCGCCCCTCGCCGGTTCCGGCCCCGGCCCCGGCCCCGGCCACACCCTGGTCCTCCGTGTCTGACCACCTGATTCACGCCATCGTCGCCCGCCTCCTGCTCGGTTCCTCCGAACCCGCTCCCGCTCCCGCGCCTCAGCCGCAGCAGCAGCCACCGCCGCCGCCTCCCGCCGCACATCACGCGGCAAATCCCTACCCGCACCCTCACCACTATCACTTCCAGTACCAGCAGCAGGAGGCCAAACACCAGGAGTACGTCCACCCACCGCCGCCGCAGCAGCAGCATCAGCCGCAGCCCAGCGCGTCCGACCACAGCCACCTCATGCTCCACTCGCTCCTGCGCCGCGTCGCCGCGCTCGAGTCCGCACTTCCCCGCTACTTCCCTCCATCTCCTCCGGCGCGGCGGACGCCCCATCGGAATCTTCGCCCGCATCGCGTGGCCCGCCAGGATTTGGTGCACGACGATGACGTCGAGGAAGAGCTGGAATTTTCCCCGCCCTCGACGCCGCCGTACGGGCGGCCTCCGCCTCCGTGGCGACCCACGCTCCCGGAATCGTCTTCGTCCGCCAAGGAGCTCGCGGCGCGGACGATCCAGGCTCACTTCTGCCGCTTCCTAGCGCGACGCTCCCGGACGCTGCGCCAGCTCAAGGAGCTCGCCGTGCTCCGGTCCCAGTCCGCGGCGCTCCGGGGGTCCCTGTCCGGCCGTCGGGGTGGCGCTGACCCCGCAGCGGTCTCCAAGGCAGCCACGGGCCTTCTGCTCCGGCTTGACACGATCCAGGTGATCGATACTTTTACCATGGCCTCAGTCAATTCGATCCATTTGCCATTGGTGCTGGGTTTTTATGTGGGTTTTGGATCAGGGAGGGGACCCTATGATCCGTGAGGGGAAGCGTGCAGTCAGCCGGGAGCTCACCCGGATATTGGAGTTCGCTGACAAGGTGCTGGCCAAAGAGCACGAGCAGCTGGCCACAGGTGATGCCTTGGACAATGGTGACTACCATGAAGGTTGCCGTGCTGACTCTCTGTCAAGTCGCCCGGCTGTGAGCAAGAAGAAGGTGAGTTTCTCCAGTAATGGTCGGATTCATGAGCTTAATGGAGAAACTGATAATGTGAAGGAGGTTGACGAGGCCTCTGAGAGCTTGAGCTCTTCTGAATCTGACGAAGTCAAGGGCATGCCTGGCAAGAAGAGTGCAAACAGTAAGCCCGCCGTGCAACACCAATGCCCGTGCACATGGAGTCGATAAGGGTTGCCGCAGATAGAAGATAACCTGTTATTTTCATCCTGAAATGTAATTTCTGTCACCTCAGTTTAGAATGTATCGTTTATTCTACATTTTGGCTGTTATTTCCACTTGTTTTATGAGGGAAAACTGAACTCAGATTGTAGAGTTTGCACAATTGTGACCTTTAGAAGCAGGGCTTTTGTGTGCATTAACCTATTTTTCATTGCAGCTGCTGCTGGATTGCACTCAGTTTAAGGCATTGAGACTTTCTAGATTGCATTTTGTTTTTGCACCAAAATGTGATCTTGGACAGCCCTGTGCTCCTTGTCAAACACTCTACACCATCAATGAGTTTGAATGGTGCTATATTCTGATAGTTTCCTTGCTGGTTAATTATGCCTCCTTGACCTTTGTTGTGCCCATGTTCTTTGGGCAATTCATGGTGATCATAATCTGTGTCTTTACTTGGTCCTAGTTAGTTAGGTTGTATTTTTGCATTCTACCAATCTAGGTTTTACATTAAGATTTGCTGGGCTGAGTTCCTTCGGATGTATAACTTTTTATTTTACACCTTTCTTCTGAGCGAAGTCAGACTGTTCATCTGATGATAAGCCATATTTTATTTTGTTCCTTGTAAAGCAAACAAACAACATTGGCAATGAACAATGTTACTACAAAATCAAGAGCTGTATTAGTAAAACTAGATGCTTCAACATGAGCTGCTCCTTGCCTCTTGTGCCATCTTGGTCAGTTTGAGAGATATTCGGCCTTACATCTGACTACCTAACATTCTGTTGTGCAGTGCAGTGTTGAATCCGCAAAGAAACCTGCATTCTAACTGTTGGGCTTTAGTCCTTGACACACTTAAGACATGGTTAATCTTTTTGTAGTCAATAGTCATTGCATTTTGCATCCTACAACGGTCGATATAGAACAAACTCATCAGGAACTGTGACATGGGGATGTGACTTAGTATGCTATTCCTTTTTTTAAAAAAACTACTCCCTCCGTTTAATAGAAGTTTATTTCTAGCTTTTCTTGATTACTACTTTGACCTATGAGTTCGACAATTTTAATTAATTTTCATAATATAAATAATATATATTATAAAAGTATTTTTTAATTTAAAAGTACAAATACTAAGTTTTTAAATTTAATCCAATCTATAGTAATCATTGGTCAAAGTTGTAGTGAACGAAACTTAAAAAAAGCTTTTATTGAGACAGAGATAGTAAATAATTTCTCTGTTGTATAATATTTGAAGAATGAACGTGAAAATGTTGCAAATTTTGTTTGGTTCAATATTCTTTCTTGAGTCAACAGTAAAATTATGTTGGTATAAACAACACAAAAATGAGCAACCGATAAATTTCAAGGGTTTGAAAACTGGTAGTATGGTTCAACGATGTCGTTTAGAAAAGCATTTTTATATAGAACAATTAGTGATTGTTTTAGGCCCTCCTATGAATGCAAGAATCGAATAGGAATTGCACAAGAATCAATTTGATTTCATAGTAAAAACTTAAGATTTGTAAATTTTCCTCGTAATCAAAGGGGAGGCTTCAGCCTTGACGATTTACTTCAATACCTCTATGTGTACAATTTCATGAATATCAAGCCAAAACACTGCATTTATGAAAGCTAAAACAGCATGGCAATCTAACAACAGAAAGAACACAGCATTAATTGTAAGATGCTGCACTGCTTTGAACATCAGGCAATGCTTTGTTAATATACTTCCAAATATAAATATTTTTGAAATCAGTCCAAGTCAAACTTCTTTAACTATTAATAGCAGATAATTATTAACACTTTATTATATAAATTATATTACTATATTTAGAATGAAATATTTTCATAATTTGTAACTTTTTATATAGAAAGTGTTTATTTTCCATATATTATTACAACTTTGATTTTACCAAACTCAAAAATATTTATAACATTGTATTATCTAGTTAAGGAACCATAATTTTCACTTCCTTTTCTTTCCTCCATCTTTTTTTGAGTTCTCATGCGCCTCATGCCACAGCTTTTAAAGCCCACCGCCCTCCTAATTTTCTCACGTCCCTTTCGCTCGACACGCTTCGCTTCCTTCCTCCGCCCATCCAAGAAACAGAGCAAGAGAACACAAGGACCCTGCTCCGCTCTCCACTTCCAAGAACCAGAGCAAGAAGAATCAGGCGTCCCAGCGACCAGGCGCTGGAGCCATGGGGCTTTCATGGTGCCGGAATCTTCGCCTCCTCTTCCTGGCGTTCCTGCTCGTCGTCTCCGTCGCCGCTCCGCCACCCTCGCCGCGCACGGAGAGCCGACCGCCGACGCCGCCCGTGCTGTCCGCCACCGACGCGCTCGCCGCTCGCATGTGCGACCCCGGAAGAACGCACCGGGCGGGCGCGCGGCCGCTCACCTTGTGCCGCGGCCTGCACCTCAGGCGCCGCCACGGGGGCGGGAGTCATCACCACCACCACGGGGCTCCAGTGCCCGTGCCGCTCCCGCCGCCCGGCCACGGCGGGGAGGAGGAGATCGACGTGCGGTACGGCGTCGCCAAACGGCTGGTGCCGACGGGTCCCAACCCGCTGCACAATTGAACCGCGCGCCGACGACGACATCCGACGCGGCGCGGTCAGTTCTTGCTTTCTTGGACCTCGGATCGGCGGCCGAGTCCCCGCGTGAGTAACGGCATGCAAGCACCGCACGTCGGCCTCTCTTGCACCTGCTTTCCGGCCGGTACGCGCGCTCGATGCCCTGGATTGGAAAGGACTTACAATGGAGGACCGATCGATGCCTACAGCCTCTACATGGCTTCGCCTGCGTGACAATAACAGAGATACCTGTACTAGATTTGTATGTAGCAAAAATATAGTCGAGTTCAGTAGTAGTTCTTCGTCTTCCGCCCATTGTTTTGAATTCTTCTTCTTCATGGGTTGCTGTCACTCTATTTGTTGTTGCTCTAGCCCTCTCGGCTGCCAATGCCAAAAAAACGCAAACCTGGAAGTTTTTTTCGCGGCGACGTCCGCTGAACCTGTCACCTCGCCTTTCTTTTTTGTTTTTCGCCATGGAAGCCCAACGTAGCGCGAGGCCAAGAGAGGCGAATCGAGCTCTGTTCGACCGAGATACCCCGCGCGTCCAAGAAAGGCACCGCCTTTTCGTGCTTTCGTTTTCTGAAATTGGTGGGAGACAGATGAGGTCACGCGCGCCCGTGGTCGGTCGGCGTCGCGGCCCGTGGGGCAGTTAAGGCGGCCTGGTTCTTCCTGTGACGGCAAAGCGAGGTCGCATTGAGTAATGGCGATCGACGGTTTCACGGTTTCACCATTCGCATTGACTCCGTTTCCTGGTTCCTGCCGCACCTTCGTGTGTTCGGAGAGACGACCCCAGACGAACGACAGCGGTGAAAGGAACGGCCTTGACGTGGTAATTCTGCCTTGGATCGGGGTAATTAACTTTCTGAGTCTTCTGACAAGGGTGCCAATACTAAGCTCCGAGTTCAGAGCTCGAACTGATAATGACGGAGGCCCAACGTGTGCTCGAAAGAACTTTAGAAGGAGTAGATCGGAGACGGAGACGAAGACGCCGGCGATGAGACGGGAGAAATGGCTGCGCCTTCGCCGATCGGCAGTTCTGGTTTGGTCTCCGACTCTCCCGGCGAAGAGTTTCTTGGACACCGGTGGCTTGCGCGGATGCACACGGGCGCCGGTGAAGATGGCAGCTGCAAGGCAGCTAAGCTACCGGTGTCTGACGGTGCCAGGACCCTGGGGACGATCAGATCCCATAGCGAAACCGCGCGGTTTTGATTCGTTCCAGACGTTGGCAGAACAGGAATTTCAGTCGCTCAGATACCCTTGTCATCGTGCAAGATTTAATTACGTTCTCAGCTCGCTGCTGCTCACGTACTCCTAACACCTGCTCGTTCAATTGCCGTGTACAAGTACACATATTCTATCCACAAAGGGGTACTGTCTTACAGTAGCCCACAGTTTACATCTGAAGAAAGTTATATACAGGTTGTTGGTCGTAATGTGGTTGCCGCCTGACGCGTGAAAGGAAGGGTACTTCGACGTGTGCCTTCTCATGGAGGCAGCAGAGCGCCATTAACTCGATAGAGCTCGATCGCACTGAGACTTAAACTCCTTGCCAACTGTGTATAACGTCCCAATCTCGTGCGCGCAATGATACAAGCTCGGACGGGGCAAAATGCCGGGCAAATTTCAGTTTTGCAATGACACTGAAACTGTCTGTTACTAATTGTAGTCATTGATATGATCAACATATATACACTGTAGTCCTGGACCATATAACCTAAGTACCATCTCTTCCTGATAATCTAACTATACTTACAAATTCAGCATTATAAATCATGCACAAGCTGCAGTAAGCTAGTAGGAATTATCTTTTACAAAACCGTGTACAGCGAGTCGCAGATGCTCTGGACATCACCTCTTCCTCCCGGAGACGGTCTTCTTCACAGCACCGACCGAGACCAGGAACTGGTCCAGGGACGAGAGCGTCTTCATGTCGTCGGGAGGGAAGTAGCTTGCTGCCTTCCCCATGAGCGAGGCGAAGAGGAGGGAGAGGCCGGGTGCTGCCGCGGAGCGCTCGGGGAGCAGCTCGTCAAGGAAGGCGAAGGCGGCCAAGAAGTCTGACCGGTTTGCGTTGATCGGGGCGGCGAAGTGGCAGGGGATGATCCGTCTGAATGGCCAGTCTGCGGCGATCCTGTCAACCCAGTCTCTCACCTGTATAGGAGCCACATATGCTTGATTAGCTAGAAAGGAATAATGTTATGCAATGCTAGTGTTGAATTTTGCTCAAGATTGCGTGTGAAAAATTTGTGATATAATACAAATCGGGTGTTGTTAAATTTTTGGAATATGTAAAGCGGGTGTTCCACCATTTCATTAAAGGAGGAACAGATACATATTTATGGATGTGTACCAAGTTAAGTATATACAGTTTCAGAAGCATTGCAAAGAGCCAAACATTACTGGTGGGGTGAGGTCAAGCCGTCAAGGCGTCAGGGTTAGGCCATTCTGAGGCTTAAACATAAATTGTGTATAACTGAATGATGTAGGTTTTATGGCTGAGCACGACCGGTAATGCCAGAAATATAGTATTAATGGTCCGCAATAGAACTAAGAAAACTAACCTGTAGGAGGTAAGACTGCCTTATGGTATTGCATTAAGAAGAGACCTCATGTAGGTCGAAAAAATAGCGGAACTGTTACACATGTGAGCTTGGGCTGGGCCTTAAGACCTGTGTTTTGGTGTGGGACAGATGAGGTTTTTTTTTTACCCTCAACCTGAAATGTGCTCCCATGGGGAATCATACACTGAGGCATGCTATTGAGACACCTTAACCACTAGGCTAAAGGCCCCTTCGCAGTCCACCATAGAACCGAATAAAAATTCTGCCAATGATTTGCATCGGTACATCTAGGAACAAGTTGAAGATTGGACACCTACTAGGCTAGCATGCAGGTCTACTGAAAAAGTTTGAAATATTAATTTGCGTCTAGAAAAAAGCCTGTGATGCAATAAGAACAAGAACACATCCAGCAAGTATTATAAACTTTTTAGCTATCACAGGAAGTTACCTTCTCTGGAACTTTGCTGAAAACAAGTGTTTTAACAATTGGAGAGACAATCAGTTTTTGGGACATCTGAGCAAAGCTTGCATTTGGCTCTAGAAGATTGGAAGGGCCCAGAAATAATATCTGAAGCACCATCCTTTCCCATCCTGTTGTGAAAATAAACAAGGAATCTATCAGCATTCTTTGATGCGTATATACTTGGTACTACTCAACGTACCATATACTCCTATAATGTTTTTGTCCATAACACACTAAGTTTTATAAGCAGAAATATTAAATATCTGAGGAGATTCATTCCAGTTGTCAGTGGAAAATATAACATAACACAATTCTGGACATCAGGACCTTCAGAGAAAATAAAATTATAAGCCAAATTCAACCAGTCTACACAAGGCTATTACTGTCAATAATATTGATGAACTAGTTGGTTTACATAAACAAGGGCATGTATATATTCCTTTTCCTTGTTGCTTTTGAATAGTACAGTAAATCTTTGCAGATGATTGGTTGAATATGTATCAAATGCAAGTACTACTATGCTAGTCAGGTCAAGATGTGAGAACTCGGAGTATTATGTCACTAACTTAATCCATAATTCGTTCCAATGCAATATAGCGACCGCCCATGATCATCCATTCATCCTAATTTGTCATACTGCAGTTACCTTTCTGTCGGTTCAGCTTATTATCCATAACTGGTTCATCTGGAACCTCTTTCCCTTTACTCAATAGCTTCACGGCCAATCCATTCTTGGCAGATGCCAACAACGATTCTTTGCTGATACACGCCGGCGGCTGCCGAGGAACAAAAATGACAGCATCGGTCACCAGCAATGTCCGCGAAGGCTTATGGTAGAAGGCCACCTCGACATAAGGCCCGATCCCTGAAACACCGATAAATAAATTCATAAGAGGGATTGCACGCAACGATGCACTAAACAATGCAGAACACGTGCAGCGGCAATACCAACTTCCGGCGAGCTGAGCACCTTCTGCTCGATCTCTGGCGCCCACGGTGTAGCGTCGTCCTCATCCTTAAGCGGCTTGGCCCGGAAGATGCCGAAGAATTCGAGCGGCAGGTTGATCGGCCAGCTCCATTGCCTGGGCGCCACCCATATCTGCGCCTTGGGGAACTTCCGCGAAAACGGTCCGACAAAGATCTTGTGCTCGTACGCGAAGGTCGGCAGCACGATGTACTCCACCGGCGCGTCCAGCTCCTTCAGCAGCTGCGCCCAATTACAATCATATTAGAGGAGTTCAATGGGAGGAGAATCAAACAGGAAGATAACTAACCTTGGTGCTTACCTGGATGCACTCCTTGGTGGGCGCGATGGGCGCGTGCACCCAGAGCCCGCCGGACTTGAGCTTGACGACGGTCATGCGGATGTTGGTGGAGACGCTGCTGAAGCCCAGCGCCTGCTCCTGCTCGAACAGCCATATGGTGCCCTTCACCGCCTGATCGACCGACGAGAGAGGTGAAGAAAAATGGGGAAATTTTCATTCGCCGTCACGGCAGCACAACGGAAAAACGACGCGGCTCGGCGCGAGCGGTTGGTTACCTCGGTGCGGATGGTGCGGCGGTTGAGGAACGGGCCGAGCGGGAAGGGGAACCCGGTGAAGTTGAAGTAGAACCTCTCCGGCCCGCCGCGTGCTCCCTCCTCCTCCGCCGCCGGCCCGCCCGCCGAGGCCGAGACAGCCAGGCGCGGCCGGCGGGCTTGAAGTGGCCGGGCGACGAAGTGGTGGGACGCGCGCGAGGACGCGCCGCGGAGAGGCCGCGAGGTGGAGGCGACGGCTGCTGCGGCTGCCATTGCTACCGCTGTCTGTCTCGTCGGAGCTTGCGGCTGGGGAAATTTCGAGCGCGCTGGATTTGCGAAGGACGGGTTTGATTGAACTGATGGCCAGATTGCGTGCCGCGTGGACGTGCCGCGGGTGGCTGTGAAGCGTTGGCTGTGGTGATGGCAGCTGTGGTCTGGAGTGTGGAGTGTGGAGTGTGGAGCGGAGACGAGAACGCAACGGATGGTTCTGTAGTTTTTGAGCCCTGATTCTGACATTCTGGAGTACTGACGTTGAGACAGGAATCTTTTGCATTAGTGAATGAGCTAATGATATGTAAAATTGAGTTCACATGTCATTGATTTTTAATATATCATACTAATGTAAGGATCTGCATCTTTACTGTTGGCAGGTTGCGGCCGGTTGGCAGTGAACGCCGGTGCGCAGGTTCGGCGAGCTGCGTCATAAGGGTTTGTCTTCCTTGCCGGTAATGGTCCTCCACCCACGGAACAAGTTCCTCTGTCTGAGACGGAAATCATTGGCATGTGGATTTGTACACGACAGAGCTTCTACCCACTACTGATCCATATGTCTGCGGATATTCGCCTCTCTAATTATCGTCAGAGGAACAAGCTTTCCAGCATAGGCGGTTCTTAGTATCCTCCACCAATGTGGCAGGGAGTCAGTCGGCAAAGACCACGCGATGCATCTTATCGGTGTTCTAATCAACAGCACAGTAAAATTTATATAATCAAAGTAAGATATAGTGCGCTCTTCATATTCGAGATGACTTGATTTATGAAAGACTCAAGAATTAACTTAATTTAAGCCATCAGCGAGGCGTGATATCTTACGTTCAAGAGTGGGTGAATCGTATAAATTCAAAAACACGAGTACAATAGTAAAAAAGCTTTGGCTCGAGCTAAAATCCTAGCATGCGAACTTGGTTAGTTGTTTAAGGCCCTTGGTACCCTTTTATACAGGAGTCGAATCAGGGTTATAAACTTTGGCACCTACGGAGCCTACTCGCCCTCTGTCGAGTGGGGCCACAGTCGTTGTCGAAGTTGATCCTCTGGTGCCCATAAAAGTTGCTTAGAGAGGGGTGAATAGGTAACTTAAAATAATTTCTAAAAAATTAAACTCAACGAACAATCAAACCACCAGAGTCTCCAGTAATATACTGAATACTCCAGTCACCGGAATGTCTGGTACTTTGCCGAATGCTCTGATCAGGCAGAAACTTAGACGAAATTTGAATTAAACAAGTTTTAGCGAGTTTTAGCAAATTTCACTTGAATCAAAAAACTAGAATATGATATAGCAAGTAGATCTAAACAATTAAACAAGCTAGAAACTAATAAACAAATAGATCAAAGCAAATCTATGAATATGAACAATAAAAACAATATGAACTTGTAACAATGAAAAAAGCATAAGGAGATACAAAATTTTTCACTGAAGTTCGAGTCTATGAAGGAACTCTACGTCTCCGTTGAGAGGTTCACAAAGAATCGGACCCCACTCTATCCTTTCTCTCACTCAACCAACCATAAAGATGAGGTTGAGTACTCCACTAGCAAATCTCTTTCGAGAAGAGGTGAACAAACTTTTCGGTGCGTCACCACACGAGTTGAGAGCTCTCAGGCACGCCTAGCCATCTAAGAGTAAAAGCTATAAGAGTAACAAACACAAACCAAAGCTCGACGGTGCTGCAAATGCTCAATGGGAGTGGAATCACTTCTCTCACATTCACTAGCTCAAATCTTGCAAGCTTAGGACTTGGAACAGAGCGAGAGAGTGTTTTTGGAGCTTAAAAATGTTGTTTGCAAGTGTGAGTCGTCAGTCCCTCCAAATGAGGCTGAGAGGTATAAATACCCGAGCTCCAAAAAGTAGCCGTTGGACTGGCCACAGACTGATCGGACACTCCAGCCATCGGAGTCTCCGGCAACTTGTCGGACACTCCGGTGAGGCCTATCGGGTTGGCAAAGCCTGAGCCACCGACGTCTTTGGCACTGTGTCGAATACTCCGATGAGCCCTCTCGGGTGTTGGCTGCTAGGCCACTGGAGTCTCCGATACTTTGTCAGACACTCCGGTGAGCTTTCTCGGGTAAGGCAACTGCTTTACCTGTGCCGGAGTCTCTGGTAAGGAGCTTTGGGTTAGGTTAAAGTATGAGCATTTTGACACCTTTGAGACCTCAATTTGAGTTCCCCTTGATAATACAGCATATCTAGAGTCAAAAAATGATAAAAGGTAGTGTTCTTTCATGAGAAAAAGGCTACGTGAGTTGATCAAAGAAATTGGAGGGTCTTCTTTCTCTTTTTACATTTTTTTCTACTTTTTAAATCTTTCACGCTGTCAATACACTTAATAAAAGTCATTATCTCTTTTAATGGTTCGTCATCATCCACCAAAACCCACTACAGAGCCTAGATGCACTTTCAATGTCTCTTTTTTTGTTGATTGATGACAACTCATTCAAAGCTTCAAAAAGAGATATAATCAACGATTTTGGATACTTGTGATATAAGAAGCTCCCCTAAATGTGTGCATGGACTTGAATCACTTGTTTTGGTTTTAACATTCTAAAATGCACATATTTTAGAGAAAATGTGAGAGCTCCCCCTATATCAAACATCCGTGGGGTGCAACAAGTGAGTGAACATAATAAGTAAAATGCATATGATAATAATATCCACACAACAAGTATAAAAAGATCTAAAAGAACATTTCATTATTGCACCACCACATAACATAAGCAACATATCATAGATAGCAACAATAATAATCAAATCTCACAAATAGAGTTATTACAAGCCACAAATCACATAATCTTATACTAACAATCACACAAGTCTTATATATCTATCATGACAATAATATAAGCCCAAAGATAAAGCTGACATGATAGATTTCTTCTCCCCCTTTGGCATCACATAACCAAAAAGGAGAAAAGAAAAACAAAGTGGTAAGCTCAAGGTGTGGCATTCCTATCCTCATCACCTTCCTCTTCATCGCCTTCTTCTTCGTCACCTTCTTCTTCCCCCTCAATTTCTCCCTCGGCGGCTGCAACTTCCTCTTCACCTTCTTTCTCACTCTCTTCAGCTCCACTTTCTTGTTCATGCTCTTGGACCAAGCGTTGAGCATAGGCAAGAGGATCACAAGGATTATCAAAGATGGGAGGTGGAGAGAAATTCGGATACTCGCGGAGTGGAGAAAGGTTGATGTTAAGATGAGAGGCAATTTGGTCTTGCCTTGCCTCAAAAGATGCAAATTCCTCACGGGTTTCATGCCGATGCCATCTAGTCTCAGTAGCGTTGTGAGTACAAATGCTAAAGACTGCCTTAAAAGCCCGAGCTATGAAGGATGAAGAAGAGTACTTACGGTACTTCTTGGAAGCACCGTGAGAAGGATCAAGAGTGAAAGGCTCATGAGAAGAAGGATCACCTCGAGACGAAAGGGAGAGCTGCAGCACGAGAAGATGATCCAGTAGATGTGCTAGTGGCTTAGATACGGTATGGATTGTGCTTCATCTCACAATAAAGGCAGCCATTGAACAAAGAGTGGATCATATGCATGATGTAAGGAGCATAGCTGCAACTCCGGATCGATATGGTGGATGTGATAATGATCTCCTGAAAGATGAAGTCGAAAACACTAAAACCCTCTTGAGTGACATTTATGTCTTGAATCCAATAGAACAAGTTCCTTGCCATTTGCATAACACTCGAGATATCTCTAGACCGAGAGCATAAGGTGACACAAAATAAAGAATTGAGATACTTGAAATAGGGTGTCATCCCGTGCACCTTGCCAAGACTAACAGGTCCATACCTCTCATCATAGAAAAAGAATATCTACTCATCAAGAAGAACCCGCTCAGAATGAATCTTGTGCTTACTCAAGTCCTCCTTACCAAATCCAAAATAAGCTGCAAACTGTGAGTAGGAGACTTGGTAGCGGTTGCACTCTAGTGCCCAGTAGAGGATTAGCTCATCTCCATCCCTGTCAATCCAGAGAGTAGTGTAGAACTGGGCTATGATCTTTTTACACCGATCTTGCTTGAGCCCCATAATGTCCTTGCAACCTCTCAGCTCACAAATATCAATAATGAGATCAAAAGTAGCATCCTGTGCTGCACTCATGTAACTTCAATCTATCCACTTCATAGGAGTTGTTCTGACCTTCTTGTCCACAATGACTTATTTATACCAATCTATATGAAAGAGGTTGTGGAACTTGTGATCAGCGCAGCCAGACTGTCTCTCAAAAGTATAAGAATTGGTATACCTCTTGGCAATGAAATCATTAGAACCCTTCGTGTAGTTGATAGGCTTCATAGGATGCTCAAAGGGTTCTCGGTTCCCAAACTTAGGATCTTGTCACTTTGTAATAAACCTTGCTACTCAAAAGGCGGGAGCAAACTGATCCTCAAAAGCACTGCCTTTCCTACTAGCAACTCCTTTTCCCTTGCCATGACCACCTCCAGTGCTCCTCTTTGATGGCAATGTAGTATCGAGGGCAACATCTCAGATGACAGGACCTTGCTCTGTCCTTGATCTGTGTTGCTTCTTGGAACCCGCAACCTTCGCTTGCGCTTGGAGCGATCCTCCTCGTACTCGCTCTCAATCTTCGACTCATTTTGAGGTTGAGCTCTCCTTTCACGACCTATCTGTCAACAAAAAAGTGTAGAAGAACTACTAAAATCAATGATAGATAAGACAAAGAGGTATGAAAGCTTGCGTAAAAATGGTAACATGCCGGACAATTCGGTCACCGGAGTCTCCGGTGAAGTACTAGACACTCCAGTCCACCAGACCCTTCGGCAAGTTGCCAGACACTTCGGTCCCTCGTGTTTTTTGTAAGAATTGATGAGATCTCTCTAACCATCCGAGGCATTGCAACCAAACTTTCGACATCACAAAGATACATCAAAAGAAGATGATTCACAAAATAAAATCCCCTAGAATGGCCTACGGAGAGAGATCGGAAAATTTGGAATTTTAAATGAAATACCTCGTTCTAGCCTCGATCTGACGAGGAAAACAATAGGGAATGCGTGAGGAAGCATCAAGGAGTCTTGAAAATCAATACTTTGCGAGGACTCAACCCGATCCAAAGATTTGGAGCAAGTGGTGATTTTGAGGCTAAGAGAGGCATCGAGTGGCTTGGAGAATGAATGAGAGATGAACGTTGAATGTGTGACCCGCAGAGGTATAAATATCTTCAGGCCACCAGAGACTCTAGCAAAGTGCCAGAGTCTCCGGCACAATGACG
Source organism: Zoysia matrella (assembly GCA_001602295.1). Lineage (NCBI taxonomy): Eukaryota > Viridiplantae > Streptophyta > Magnoliopsida > Poales > Poaceae > Zoysia > Zoysia matrella. The sequence goes on from BCLG01003454.1 coordinate 39,690, forward strand.
GAGTCTCCGGTAGGCCTTCTCTGTTTCGGCCACCAAAACCACCGGATATTTCGGCAAAGTGCCAAATAGTCTGGTAGAGCCTCTCTGGACAGACTTAAAATTTTGGATAGAACTTTGGAAATTTTGAAATCAAAGGCTTATATATTTATAATAGATGGACATAAATACTTTGTCATATAGTGATAAGTAGCAATCAACAATCAAAGCAATGATCACTTTACAACAAAGTTGGTCCTAAGACCAAGAACGATAAAATACTTTGAAAAACACTCAATATTTTCACAATGTCTTTTGTTTCACAAACAAATGGAAAGCAACAATCAGATGTGCATTACTTCAAGCCACATTTCAAGAGTCAATGATATTAAGCTCACTCCTCTCACAAAAGCGCTTCTCATCTAGAGGCTTGGTGAAAATATCGGCCAATTGGTCTTTGATAGGTACATGAAATATCTCTATATTCCCTTTAGTGAATGATCTCTCAAGAAAAAGTGTTGAATGTCTATGTGTTTTGTGCGGTTATGATCACAAAGATTGTTAGCAATTTTGATGGCACTCTCATTATCACATACGAGAGGGACTTTGTTCTCAAACTAATCAAAGTCCTTAAGAGTTTGTCTCATCATAGTAATTGAGCGCAATAGCTACCCACAGCTATGTACTCGGCTTCGACGGTGGATAGAGTAATGGAGTTTTGTTTCTTAGAGAACCATGATACAAGGGATCTTTTCAAAAATTAGCAAGTCCCCGATGTGCTCTTCCTATCCACTTTGCATCCGGCATAATTCACATCGAAATATCCAATGAGATTAAAAGTGTAACCCTTTGGATACCAAAGCCCTATGTTTGGTGTGTGAACTAAATATCTTAAGATTTTCTTAATGGCACTTAAATGGCATTCCTTTAGAGCAGCTTAAAATCTTGCACATATACACACTAAGCATGATATCAGGCCTAGATGCACAAAGATAAAGCAAGGATCCAATCATAGAGTGATATAACTTTTAATCCATCGTTTTTCCACCTAAGTCAAAGTCATGATGGCCATTTGTCCCTATGGGAGTCTTGATGGGTTTAGCATCCGCCATCTTAAACTTCTTTAGTATGTTATGGGTGTAAGTTTGACATATGAACTTTTTTTCCTTCGGTTGTTTCACTTGAAAGCCGAGAAAGAACGTCAACTCTCCCATCATAGACATCTCAAATTTTTTCGACATGACCTTACTAAACTTATCACAAAAAGTTTTGTTAGTAGAACCAAATATTATGTCATCGACATGTATTTGGCACACAAATAAATCATTGTCAACTCTTTTTGTGAAGAGGGTGAAATCGGTTTTTTCAATTGTAAAACCACTTTCAATGAGAAAGTCACTAAGGCATTCATACTATGCTATAGGAGCTTGCTTAAGCCCATAGAGCGTCTTATAGAGTTTATAAACGTGGTTAGGATACTCATCATCTTCGAAGCCCGGTGGTTGCTTCACGTACACTTATTCCTTGATTGGTCGATTGAGGAATGCACTTTTCACGTCCATTTGATATAGCTTGAAATCATGGTGAGTAGCATAAGCAAGTAATATACAAATTGACTCAAGTCTAACTACGGGGCAAAGGTTTCATCAAAATTCAAACCTTCAACATGTGAATAACCTTTTGCCACGAGCCTTGCCTTATTCCTTGTCACGACTCCATGCTCATCGTGTTTGTTACGAAACACCCATTTAATACCCACAACATTTTAATTTGGGCACTCCATCAAGGACCAAACTTCATTCTGCGAAGTTGTTCAATTCTTCTTTCATGGCCATCACTCAATTCAAATCACAAAGTACATCTTCTACCCTAAATGATTTCAAAGAAGAAACAAACAAGTAATGTTTACAAAAGGTAGCGACTCGTGATCTAGTGGTTACCCCTTTTCAATATCACCAAGTATGTTGTCAACGAAGTGATATCTTTGAACGTTTTGAAGGACTCTTAGGTGTGGCACTTGAGGTCTTGGTTCATCTTGCTCTTCTTCTTCATCTCCCCCTTGATCATTGCCCTCTTCTTCTTTTTGGAATTCATCTTGTGTTGCAAGTGATGCTACATTGGAGAATGGATCATCTTGCACACCTTGTGCATCACGTGGACGCACATCACCAATTATCATCTTTCTCAATGCATCACATAGACCTTCTTCATCATCTAAAACGTCAAGATCAACTTGCTCCACTTGAGAGCCATTAGTCTTATCAAACACCGCATCACAAGTGACTTCAACTAAACCAAAGTTTTTGTTAAAGACACGATAGGCACGAGAGTTTGAGTCATAACCAAGCAAGAAATATTCGTTCGCTTTTGGAGAAAATTTGGATGATTTGTTTTTCTTGTTGAGAATATAACACTTGCTTCCAAAAACTCAAAAGTAAGAGACATTACGTTTGTTACCGGTGAGAAGCTCGTAGGGGTTTTTTTTAAGATGCGATGAAGATAGAGCCAGTTGGTTGCATGGCACGCCGTGTTTACCGCTTCGGCCCAAAAACGATCGGAGGTCTTGTATTCATCAAGCATGGTTCTTGCCATTTTTATGAGTGTGTGATTCTTCTTTTCGGCAAATCCATTTTGTTGAGGGGAGTAGAGTGCCGAAAACTCATGTTTGACGCTTTTTTTTTATCAAAATACTCCACACTTGAGTGTTCTTGAATTCGCTTCGATTGTCACTTCATATCTTCTTGGCTCTTAAGCAGAATTCATTTTGAGATCTTCTCAAAAACTTCTTAAGTTCTCTTTGAGTTTCACTCTTATCATGCAAAAAGAACACTCAAGTGAAACGAGAATAATCATCAACCATTACAAGACCATATTTGTTACCGCCAATGCTTATGTAGGCAATTAGACCAAAGAGATCCATATGAAGTAATTCCAATGGCCTTGTTGTTGTCATGATGTTCTTGGCGAGATGTGACGCTCTAACTTGTTTTCCGGCTTGACATCTCTAAAAGGCTTATCTTTCTCAAATACAACATTAGTTAGTCCTAGAATGCGACCACCTTTTAGGAGCTTATTAAAATTCCTCATTCCAACATAGGCTAGCCTTCGATGCCACAACCAACTCATAATGGACTTTGCAATTAAAAATGTGTCAAGTTGAGCTTTATCCATTAAAAAGTCAACGAGATAAAGCTTTCCCTTTAACACACCTTTAAAGGCAATTGAGTCATCCCTCCTTCTAAAGACCATCACACCCTCATTAGTGAACAAATAATTATAACCCATCTCACAAAGTCGTGAAACGGATAATAAATTGTAGTCCAAGGAGTCAACAAGCAAAACATTAGAAATAGAATGCTCGGTTGTGATAGCAATTTTACCATAACCACGCACTCTTTCTTGGCTGTTGTCACCAAATGTGATGCTCTCTATTGAATCCTCATTTTTTTGGTAGGAGGTGAACATACTTTTCTCTTCGGTCATATAATTTGTGCATCCACTATCTAGCACCCAACTTGATCCACTAGAGGAGTACACTTATAAAACAAGTTAAGTCTTGTTTTTAGGTACCCAAATTTGTTTGGGTACTTTCACATTAGCCACAAGAGTCTTGGGCACCCACACACAAGCTTTTGAGTTCCTGTTGCGTGGCCCAACATATTTAGCAATAATTCTACCACGCTTATTTTTCATGAGAACATATGATGCATTAAAGTTTTGAAATAGCATGGACATGTTATGAGAAGTATTAGTATGATAAACATGAGACTTTGAAAGATCATTAGTGATTTTGCTCTTGGCTTGCTTCTTTTGGTAGGTTCTCTCTTTGGTGAATTTTAAAAATTCTTGGCCATTCATGAATTCTCTTATATTTTGCTTTTCACCATGAACATAGCCAATACCATCCTTCGCATGTGGGCGCCTTGTGTTCAAATATGCACTTCTTTCATATTCAACCTTCTTACCGTTAAGTTCTTTCTTCTTTTGATGAACTTGCCCTTTGAAAGTTTTCACTTGATCTTTCAAGTCATGAATCAATTTGACATTAGTAGCATAAGCTAAAAGATCAATATTCTTACATCTAGCACGATGTTTACTTGTGAAAACCATAGTTGAGCTAGGTGCATCTTTAGGTTTAGAGTTAGAACGAAGAGTATCAAATTGCACTTCAAGGTCTTAAAGAGCCTTTTTCAAGGCATCAGTCTCTTTGAAGAGGACCACTTGAACTCTCAAGACTCATACAAGTCTCTTTGCATGAAGCAAGTTGTTGATCTAACTCTTCATTTTTCTTCTTTTCTAGAGTTAAAGAGATTCTCAAGCTCAAGGTTCCTCTTTTTTCTAAGAATGAGCAAGTCCTCTTGATTTTTAAGAATCTCATCCCTCTTAACTATTTGATCCATAAGCATTTTGATTTTAGTGATAGCACTTTTACTTAATCCTTTTAGCAAGGCCTCATCTTCACTATCATTATCTATTTCCTCATCACTAATAACATATTTATGAGAGAGGTTAGATTTGGTTTTTACCTTAAGCTTGCTCTCCTTTGCCATTAAGCATGTATGAGTAATGCTCTTGCTCTTGTTGAGGTTGATGAAGAGAGATTTGCTTGATCAAGATTCTTTTATGGCAAACATAACAACGCCTTCATCATATATGAAATTTATACTGTTGGTTTAGTTGTGGTCAAGACATTGTAACTTGAGATGACTGAAGCTTGACGCTCAAGTCAACTTGCATTGAACTCTCCCATTCCATTTCTAGATGGACTTCACCGGTGTACTTCTTCTTTGAAAATTTTTTATCTTTGTTGAAGTAGTTCTCCTTCTTCTTCTTGCCATCCTCTTCTTCTTTCTTCTCATATGGGCAATTTGCAATGAAGTGCTCATACTTAGCGCAATTGTAGCAAACTCTTTTTCCTCTTGATTTAGGCTTATCTTTTCTCTTGTCATCACGGTAATTATGCTCCTTCCTCATGAACTTTTAGAATCTCTTGACAAAAAGAGCCATGTCTTCGTCATCAAGGTCGAAGCTTTATCTTTATCATTAGAGCTCTCTTCAACTATCTTCTAACCTTTGCTCTTCTTGCTTGACTTGAGTGCTATGTCTTGATTCTTTGAGCTTGAGTTACCCTTTGACAATTTTTTTACATATTGGGCTTCCTTCTTCATCATCACATGGTTGATAATTTTTCTAAGCACTTTATTGAGAGTTATCTTCTTGTAGTTAGGGCTCTCATGAATTAGTGTACATAAGGTTGTGTTTCTAACCGTATAAGCCCTAATCATCTTCTTGACAACCTCATGATCATTCCAATTTTTGCTTCCATAGGCTCTAATCTTGTTGACAAGAATCTTGAGTCCGTTGTACATCTCTTGAGGGGTCTCACTGTCTTACATAACAAATCTTTCCAATTCTCTCTCAATCATCTCAATCTTGACAATTCTTGTGATCTTGGTGTCTTCATAAGCAACTCGAAGTGTATTTCAAATGTCCCTTGCTGAGTTCAACCTATCAACTTTGTTGAACTCTTCTTGATTGAGCGATGAGAGAAGAACCATCACCTCTTGAGCATTTCGGTGGAGATCTTGTTCTTGTTTCGGAGTGAGTTCTTCATCGTCATCACTATCTAGATAATCAACACATGTACAAACAATATCCCATATGCTCGGTTGGAGCGAAAATAAGTGATACTTTAGGTTGTGCCTTCACTTGATATAGTTCATCCCATCAAATTGAGGTGGTTTACCAATGGGTAACGACAAAAAATTTGTGTTAGAATTATGACGAGAATAATTGAAAGTGGTTTTAAAATAGTCCTTTTTAACTCCCTTATTCTTTTTCTTCATCGCCTCTTTGGTCTTCCTCTTGAGGAGCGAAAAGGATTCCGCATCATTCTCACTTGAAGAAGAGTGTTCAATTTCTTCGCTTGATTTTTCGCTCGCTCGGCTATATTCCCTTAGACCTTTCATCGTCTCTCCAAGCGGTTAAGCCCGATTCGGAGAGTTTGGCTTTGATACCAATTCAAAGTTACCTAGAGAGGGGTGAATAGGCAACCTAAAATAATTCTTAAAAAATCGAACAGTCAAACAATCGGAGTCTCCGATAATGTGCCGAATACTTTGATCATCAAAATGTCCGGTACTTTATTGGATGCTCCGATCAGACAGAAACTTGGACAAAATTTGAATCTAAGCAAGTTTTACAGAGTTCTAACAAATTTCACTTGAATCAAAAGGCTAGAATATGATATAGCAAGTAGATCTAAGCAATTAAACAAGCTAGAAACTTGTGAGCAAGTAGATCAAAGCAAATCTATGAATATGAACAACAAGAATAATATGAACTTGTAAAAATGAAAAGAGCACAAGGAGACACAAGATTTTTCACTGAAGTTCGAGTCCACAAAGGAACTATACATCTCCGTTGAGAGGTTCACAAAGAACCGGATCTCACTCGATCCTTTCTCTCACTCAATCAACCACAAAGGTGAGGTTCAGTTCTTCACTAGCAAATCCCTTTAGAGAAGGGGTGAACAAACTTTCCGAGGTATTACCACACGAGTTGGGAGCTCTCGAACACGCCTAGCTGTCTAGGACCAAAATCTCTAAGAGTAACAACTCAAACCAAAGCTCGACGGTGCCGTAAATGCTCAATGAGTCAAATCTTATAAGCTTAGGCCTTGAAAGGGAGTGGGAGAGTGTTTTTGGAGCTCAAAAATGTTGTTTGCAAGTGTGAGTGGTCAGCCCCTCCAAATGGAGCTGACGGGGTATAAACACTTGAGCTACAAAAAAGTAGCCGTTAGATTGGCCATAGACTGACCGAACACTCCGACACTTTGCCAGACACTCCGGCAACTTACCGGACATTCCGGTGAGGCGTCTTGGATTGGCAAAGCCTGAGCCACCGGAGTCTCCAGCACTGTGTCGAATACTACGGTGAGCCCTCTCGGGTGCTGATTGCTAGGCTACTAAAGTCTTCGACACTTTGCCAGACACTCCGATAAGCCTTCTCGGATTAAGGCAACTGTCTTACCAGAGACTGGCAATGTGCCAGATACTTCGGTAAGGGGTCTCGGGTTAGGTTAAAGTATGAGCATTTTGGCACCTTTGAGATCTCAATTTGAGTCCTTTTGATAGTACAGCATATCTAGACTCAAAAAATGATAAAAGCTAGTGTTCTTCCATGAGAAAAAGGCTCTGGGACTTGATCAAAGAAATTGGCGGGGGGGGGGGGTCTTCTTTCTCTTTTAACATTCTTTTCTACTTTTTAAATCTTTCGCGCTGTCAATACACTTAACAAAACTCACTAGAGGGCCTAGATGCACTTTCAGCCCGCTGGCGCTGGAGCAGGCTATCGGTGTCTTTCGATCGTCCTTTGTCCGGTCGTAGGGGACGAATAACACTTTTCCATTTCAATCGTCTGGTTGCTTTACTTCCTTCTGAAATGCTTTACCTCTGGCAGAGCTGCTTTACCTCCTGCTGTACGTTGTCAGAAATCTCTGTACTTGTCAGAAGTTGACAATTAAGCGGTGACCGACCCTCGAGGATCGGGTCAAAGTGTTGGCTTCTAGCTGTTGACTTAGTTGAGTTTTGTTGTCGCGCACCCCCGACCTTTCAGTGGTCAGGCCGCTGTGTTTGTATGGCTCTGACCCTTAGGAGTCGGGATGTTCTCTAATGGTTTGATGCGATAAAGTCTTTCTTGGACCGCAGATTGATCCATGTGACATGGTCTATGACTGGGTTTTCGTATTTGACACATATGAAATAGAGATTGCACAGACGCACAGGCTCGGCTCAGGCTCCACTGACTTTTTACTGGTAGATATGTTAGCTAGTTGACATGCCTGACTTGCATACTGATCACTGTGACTTTGACTACACGAAAGCGGTGGATCTCAATCTGTTCCAATAAGACCGATTCAACTTTGATTTAGTAATCAGATCTAAACCTCTCTATATGAAATAGTGAAACGTGTGTCATAGCAGTGACAATTGGGGAATGGAAAATCTACAACAACGATAAACAAAAATAAATCTTGTAAGAGAGTATTATAGATCATCACCATTAAATATGCATCTGAAATGGAAAGACTATAAAGTTGGAACAGCGAAATCCAACATAATCACACATCGATTCAAAGAAAGGAGTATTTACAGCAATTGTTTCCTCCTAATCTAGCTGAACATCACCATGGCAGCAGTGTCGTCTCCTAGTCCAGTCGAATCAGCAACAAAACAACATAGCCACATGCATGATGTTGAAAGGCTATGTGCATTTTGCTACCAACGATGACGTGGCTAAGTTTTTTATAAGAGAGATGGTAGAGGCGGCAATTAGAGTTTCAGACTAGGATTTGTTTGATTCTTTATATCTGTCTCCACTTATATCAATTCACTAATAAAATTGTACATGTAGATCTATTAATGTGCTAATTTCAATATCCATATGCCCTCTATAATATGTATCAAACTCATGCTTGTCTCGGTCATACATTTTGATATACTTTGACTTATCATTAGTTATTTGAACCACAGCTTAAAATTTTACATATTTAAACAATTTTTTTAACAAAACAAATGATCAAAGTTAATTGTAGAAGTTAACAGCGACATCAATTTAATAACGGAGAAAGTATCTGTAACAGTGACACCACAGACTCATGGCCCGGCTTATGTTATCAAGCACACTACTGCCATCCCGTATGAACTTGCTGCATCTTGTCCTAACTCCGTCTTTGGTTACTGTAGCATACTGTACATACGCAAGGTGATGCCAACGGACAACGACCAATACTGGCAACAAACGCGGAGAAGCCCCGTTTTTTCAACAGGCACATGTGCGCTGATGTGTGAGGAACGAGTAAACTAATCGATGAAGCACATGTGGAATTCTACAGCAACCTCTCTCCTGATCATCACTGAGTACTGACGACATGTACACATGGCACGGAGAAAAGTAAAACAACTGGAACGCTGTACTGACTCGGACGAACGAACCCTTGAACACATCGATCAAGCAAGCTAAGCGACGGCTCTACAAGATAACATCTTGCACACGTAAAGCCGACGTTGCATGCGCCGACGTGACCTCCCGATCGACGGAGACGGACGGACGGATCAGCCGCGCACAGCGCTCTTCCTCTCGGGGCGGAACCCGCCTCCGGCGACGCTGCGGGCCCTGCGCACGCCCGGCGGGCGCAACGGGCCGCCGACGCGCAGGTCGTC
>BCLG01003455.1:0-50849 GCA_001602295.1 Zoysia matrella
ATGGTCGGAAGATGATATGGGAGGGCACTCCCCGCAGCATCCGGGACAGCCACCGGAAGGTTAGAGACAGCCATGATGGCCTAATAATTCAGCGCAACATGGCTCTTTTCTTCTCTGGTGGAGACAGGAAAGAGTTGAAACTGCGAGTCACAGGCCGTATCTGGAAGGAACAGCAGAATCCTGACTCGGGAGCCTGCATTCCTAATCTTTTCAGCTGAACTGAATAACCTGAGAAGGTGATTGATCCAGGCGTATACTGATACGTCCCTCGTGCTTGTGCGCATGTCTGTAATTTGTGTTTTGTTATTTTCACTATCATGCAAAGTCGCCATTGCGGCCTTCCCTATAGTAGTTAGGGTGTATTTGTTCGTTGGATCATGAAAATATGAGTGCAACTTGTGGATTGTGACTAGCTCATGATGAATCACATAAGCAATTTTCTCTACTGCCTTGTGTATCTTGTCTCAGTCCGAAATGCTGGCTCCTGTGCTTATGTAAATTCTAATGTTCGTTCAGTGTATTGTGGTATCTACAAGTTTCGTTGAGCAACATTTTGGGACCTTTCTGAACAGAATAACATGAATACTTTCATTTTTTAGAGATTTTAACATGAGATTTGTTTAATTTTGTAAATTTGAGTTCAAAAACTCAGCTTGAGAGTTCCAATGCTTTCCCTGATCGCAGAGAACATGTACGGATATCCACATTTACTTGAGTTACTTCCTTCGTCCACGGTTAGAAGAAAATGACCGGCAGGCCCCTATTATCCTTGGACACGCTAGTGATACAAACTAAATTGGCCCGGTCCTGTTCTGAATCTTAGTGATTCTTTGGAACACGATTATTTCAACCAACTAAAATATGAGAAACATGGCAACTACAGAGTAGCATCAACAATCCAAGAAGAGCATTTTAGACAGTTCTGCTGGGGATTCCATCTTACCAAGATCACTACAAAAGTACTCAAACCTACTCCCTAATTCCACTCTAAAAGACACATCCACTGCTACTATGCCTCACAGCAAAATACCCCCTCTTGAAACAGATCACCCCCCACTCCCACAGAATCCCTCTTCCTTGTTAGTATATTGTTTTCTATCTTCACCACGTGTTCCACCTTGTGCCTAGTGCTTCCTTTGATAATGTTCTTCCATCACTGCATAAAAGAAATAAGTTTAAAAACAATAACGTTAGGGTGTGAGATGAGTTTTTTCTATACCCAATCGTTTCTATTTGTCCGTAATCTCCAACACACACAACCAAACAGATAAAGTAAGATTTTATTTTCACCTTTACCACACTACTAAAATCTTTTGTCTAAAATCTTCTACACTCTTCGGATATAAATTCCGCTGTAGACTCTCCCAGATCACACTCCAAACATATGTCGCTACTGGGCATGTAAAGATCAAAAAATGATCCAAGACGAGCATTTTAGGGAATGTTTGGACCCACTATGGATTATTAAAAAATTTAGATTATAGATGTAGATCATATAATCTAGATTATGAGCTGCTTTTCTAGTTTTTTACTTGTCTAATAACCTGTTTGACCGTTCTTTTTTCTAAATAAAGCATGTTGTGAAGATTTGGAAAGGATAGAGTCTTTTGTCATGCATAATCTGATTTTAATAGCATTGAAACAGCTAATAAGATTATATAATCTGGTAACTACTAGCAGATTACTAGTATATAATCTGTCCTGTTTAGATCCACTGCGATTTAATAATCTAGATTATTATAATTTGTTTGGATCCAAACATGTCCTTAACTGTATCAAATGGAAAGAATTGCGAAGCCTTTGACAGCATGGACACGCGAAACTCAATCAATGGGGCAAAAAAAGACCATGCAGTTTAAATATCCGATGGAAATTCTCAGGTTGGGTTGAGGTTCTGTTAGTCTTCGAACCTAGAAGCTTGATATCAGGGGTGGAGCTACATTTTGGCACTGGTGTCAGCTGATACCGATAAATTTTTGAAAATCTAATGAAAGTTATTGTTCCAATAATGTTTATAATATGAATAACCCTAATAAAAATTGATGTTGATACCTACGAACCATGAGGCTCCTCGTCGTCTTCCAATGCATCCGTGAACTCCTGGATCTTGCCAAATGAGTCCTGAATCTCTTGGTTGGGCATCGCCGCCACCCCCAAAGCTGATTGACGTCGTTCTTGACCTTCCGAAGCGTCCGCGGTGCCGGGCTTTTGATGATCGAGGGACGTCGTCGTACAATTAGCAGAACCGCTGTCAGCCGCGGCGGCGACGACGCGCAGGCGCCGAGTAACGGGTTCGCCTGGGACGGAAGAGTCGTCGGGCTGCAGGCGAGGGCGCTTCTCGCCGCGGCCGGCGAAGGAGATCCGGCAAACCCTGAGGGACGGGAGGTCGTCGACGAAGTGCTCTTGCATGACCCACCCCGTGGTGGTGCCAGTTCCCACGCTCAGCTTAAGTTTGTTCTTCGTCCACCGGATACTCTCGCCGCTGACACGCAGCACGTGGCGGGCGGCGTCCTTCCTCCCGCGCTTCTGGATCTTCCACGACCCGCCGCCATCGCAGCGGCGACCGCGGGGCGCGTGTGGCGGCCTTTCCTCGTTATTGTCGCGGACGTAGAAGAAGGCCGGCCGGGAGGTCGTCGGGCAGGCCGCGGACGGGGAAGAGCTTCCAGGGCTGGGCGTTGGCCGCCGCGTCGTCGTCGATGATGACGCCGGGGAGAGCGTCCGCCTGGCCGCGGGTCCGCGGCAGGAGGTAGAGCATGATGAGCTCCTCGTCGGTGGGATCGAAGATCAAGCCGGGCGGGTGATCGTCGCCGAAGAGCTTGGCCACCAACATGGTGTGCTTGGACCTAAGGGGAAAAATCCGGCACAGAAATATGAGCAAACAAGAACTGGGGAGATGGAGTCGCGAGACCGAGGCCGTGTTGCTCACCGTATTTATTTCCTGAGGCGCTAGAAGAGGAGGTGTCGTACAAATGGAGGCGCGCGCGCGAGCGGAGGAGGTGGGCGGAGCGAGGGCGAGAGGCGGGTCTAGGCTAGCAGGGCCAGGGAGCGCGGCGACGGCGTACGAGCCTGCCCTTTACCTGGCCATCGCTGATCGCTCACCATGGCGGTTGCTTCCTCTCCGTCGGCTCTTATATGCTCTGTTGCGTGGGTTGTAAATGGATCACGTCGGTAAGTAGGCGGTACTGGGCTTCTTTTTTTTTTTTTGTCCTGCGGTAATGGGCTTCTGAAAGCCGGGATCGGATCGCGCCCTGAGGCGGTTACGACCAACAAAACATAAATGAAGATAATGGGTACCCCCTGTGATTCTTTGGAACTTAGAAATTTCATTTTTTAAAAATTCATAGAAAAAATATAAAAAAATTATGCGTTATAAAAAAGGTTTTGGACCCTGTTTGGAATGCGGATTTTTTTAGTTTTTTTATGAAATTTTTTTGAGATTCTTATGACATAGAAAAAGGCGCAATCAAACACCTCATGTATCTTTGCCGTCCCCGCGGGTGAATTGACGCACTGTCACTGTTGAGGACTTGAATCTGCTGTTGACAATAAGAGGCGGATTCAACCCCCTGCAGCACCCCCCCCCCTCCCCTTTTGCTTAGAACTTCTCTTAATATTAAGAATTAAGTTATATAAATTATATAAAAAAAACGCATTAGTATATTCAGTATGGGATTACCACCCTTTGAAGTTGGATTCTAAATCTGCCCTGGTTGACATTGGCTGGGCCTTGCCGCTGCTACTTATAAGCACAATAGGTTAATTTGATACATGTCATTACAATTTTGCAAACTTTGAAATATGTCATCGATGTGTCAATGACAATTGAGGCACTGCAAGTAAATGACACGTAGATCCGAATACCATATTTCAAATTTCACAAATTTGTAATGACATGTATCAAATTAATCCCACTCCTAAATATCAAGTCTTGACAAGACTTCACATGAAAGGGATTCCTCTTGCTTTTTTGAGGTTTGTGGCAGTAAGCCAAGCCACAAACTTAACAAATACTACTAAGCACATTATAATAAGACGAGGAAGTTTGATCTGGTCTTGGGACGTTTTAATTGTAGAAACATATGGATTGTGCTTGGATTAAGTTAGGAGTGTGATGCAATTAATAATTCTTTTACCAAGTCAGCTGCAGTATTCGAGACTACATTAGGGCTCCATGGAACGTAGAATTTTTCACAAGAGTTGTACAGGAATTTGAAATGTATCAATTCAATTTTATAAAAAAATGCAATTAACATGAATTTTTTAGACCTTATTTTGGAATATACTCCGTACAGGAGTGTCCGTATGTCCCATGTCGGCACGCCCAATGGGCGAGAAACTGAGACCAGAAGCACCGTCCGACATCGCGGTGCCGTTATACATTGCGTATTTTCAGATAGTTGCTTACCCTCAACGAAGTCAAATCATGCATGCAGTTATCTCGATCGAGCTGATAAATTTTCAGTATATCTTGTTGCTGCCGTTTAAACTTTAAACAACGTGTAACGTAAACTATTCGGATCTGAGCCGGGTGTACATTGGCTTAAGAACTTGGGCACCCGTTGTAGGATAAGACCAGAAACATACGTGATCCTTTACCTGGGATTAAACCGTTGAAACCATGCCTTTATAAGCAGCTACCACCCAATCAAGATCGCAACACCCACCCAATTCAGGCACTGGCACGTCCTATCAGCCATGAAGCCTCGCAACGTTGCCACTCTTCTGCTGGTTACGGTATCCTTCCAAGCCTTCGCCGGCGCAATAGCACAGCCGGCCGAGACATCGCTGTGGCCCGCGCCGGCGCCGGCACCGGCCCCGGAAGCGCAGGCTCCGGCTACGCCAGCACCTCCCTCTCTGCCGGCGATCTTCGTCTTCGGGGACGGAGCACTAGACGTCGGCAACAACAACGGTTTGCCGGAAGGGAACGAGATGGGGGACGCGCCCAGAGCTAACCGCCCGTACTACGGCATAGACGCCCCCGGTTCTCAACCCACCGGCCGGTTCAGCAATGGACGCTACAACATCGCCGACTTCATTGGTACGTAGGCCTAGAGTACATATTCTCTGCAACCAGATATATATGCATGGCTTATAAATACTCCCTCCGTTTTTTAATTATTGTCGTCGTTGACTTCTAACTTTAACTTTAATCATTCGTCTTATTCAAAAAAATTTAATAAATATCATATATTTTGTTATAATTTGATTTATCATTAGATATATTTAAATTATAACTTAAATTTTTTTATATTTGAAATAATTTTTTGAATAAAATAAATGATCAAAGTTACGATTAGATGACAACAGAGGCATCAATTTGAGAACGGAGAGAGTATATATCAGCATCTCCGTGATGATCAACGAGCGTATGTTGTGTGGCACGCAGCGAAGGCGCTGGGGTTTGCGATGAGCCCACCGGCTTACGCGTCGCTTCCCGTGGCCAGCCCGACGACGATGCGGGGCTTCACTGGAGTCAACTACGCTTCCGCCAATGCCGGGCTCCGGGAATCCACTGTACGTACGTAGAGTAGACTCGCCGCATGCAATATCAACGTAAGAATGCCACCACACTGATCGAGTATGAAATTTCTCTCCAGAACGCACAAATGACCATTCCACTGTCGGATCAAGTGAAGAACTTCGCGGCGACGAGATCCCAGCTAAAGTCTCTTCTCGGCGGCCGCAAGCCGCTGAACAAACTGCTCTCGAAATCCCTGTTCCTGATCGGAGTGGGCACCATGGATCTCAGCCCCTGCTGCAACTTCTACCTGAGCTTCCCTCCCAAGGAGGCCGACAACAGGACCGAAGTGCAGCGCCTCGTCGAGCTGTACGAGGGAACGCTCACGACGCTGCACGGCATGGGCGCCAGGAAGTTCGCGGTTATCAACGTCGGCCTCCTCGGACGCTTCCCGTCCGTGCGGATGTCCAGGAACGGCGGTGACCCGAGCATCGACAGGCGCGCCGCCGAGTTCAACGCCGAGCTCGGTGTGCTCCTGTCCGACCTTGCCGCCAAGCTCCATCGCTTCCGCTACTCGCTCGCCGACTTCCATGGGTTCACCAACGCCACCTTCGCAAACCCTTCGAGCTCCGGTGAATGAAAAACAACGCCGCTTAATTACTTTTGAGGTCGATCTTTGCGATGATTTGTTGTGTAATCGGTGCTTCTATGCGTGGACAGGGTTCGTGAACACCAATTACGCCTGCTGCGAAGATCCTTGTTCCCCCGATTCGTCTAGGTCTCCATGTGAGAATCGGTCCGAGTACTGGTTCTGGGATAACTGGTACACAACGGAGAAGGCCTCGAGGCTAGCAGCGGCGGCGTTTTACAGTGGCAAAGCATTCACCGCACCGGTTAATATCAAGCGATTGGCTGCGATGAAAGGTTGATCAGTCATGCAATTGCAGCAATATTGACTCTGGATGGTAATAAACACGTCAGAATGAATCAAGTAACAATGAGTAGTAATTGTTAACCTTCCCTAAAAGGAACTTTTATCCTTATATTGTCACTAAATGAATCAAGTGATTTGGCCAAGGAACTTTTATATCCTTATATTGTCACATCAGAAATTCTAATTTCTGTAGTGAGAAATCATAACATGATTAACATGCAATCAGTGGTCGTATTCAGTACAAACACTGAACAATTAAAAAAAAAAACAGGTTTTCAAGTTTTTCCAAAAAGTTCGTAGTCCGCTGGTTCTGATTGGGCCACGATTTCGTCCCAAAATGGCCTCGTAAACAAGGTTCTCATGCTCAACTGTTCGAGTTCGACTCAGCAATCTGGCCCATTAACACCACTACAACCGGCCCAGCCCAACCCACTCGGCAAAACCCTACCTCCGGCCAGGCCGGGAGCACGGAGCACCCTATCGCGCCGACACCGTCGACCACGCGCCCGGCACCCTCGCCTTCGGCTGCCGCCGCTACCAACCCCACAGGTGAGGCCGCAAATCGTCGCCTTCCGTCGTTTCATGAATGTTTCTTTTCATATCAAGGATCACCATCGCCAAAAAAAAAAAAAAAAAACATCAAGGGTCAGAAATGAAGTCATGTGATGGAAAGTGTCGTAGGGTCAGGTGTGGCCTTAGTTCCTCACCTTATTTTTGGAAGGTTTACTTTGTACTACGCTGTGTTTCTGGTGTTAAGCTCCAATAATTGGAGGAATTGTTTGTGCTAGGTGGCCAAATAATATTTTTGTATCATCGACACATTTCTCAAAAAACGGTAGGTTCTGGATTGTGATCTTGTTTATTTTGCCTAACATAGTAGGTTCTACACTCTACTTTTTTACCCCCTGTCCTGGTCCTACATCGATCTAGTGTCGTTGTTTCAAACGCCTATTCAGAGCATGTGCTCTAGTGGCATTTCTCCTAATGTGCGTCAGTGTTTCGACACCTTGTCACCTTCATAGTTTACATTTGCTAGCTTGTCTGTGTGCAAATGCACTATAATCTCCATAGCTGGCAAATGTTGAAGTTTGGGACTGTCAGTTGACTTCTTGTAGCCATGTCGTGTATTTGATGATACTCGAGTTGCTCGGATAATCTTGTTTGTAGTGGGACTAGCTTCGTATGCCCTAAATGTCATTGTGATCTAAATGTTCTACGATGGAAAGTCTTATGTGTGCTATCTCTAAATATCACTCTGATGAACCAGTTTAATTCTAAGCTTAACAATGTTGCGGATGGCGCTGTCCTGCGCCGTATGGGACATCTGTTGTCTATGGTAATGCGATTTTTTCTGGAAGTGGTTGAGCTGGATCATCTAACAATACCTACGGTTGGTGCGTAGTCAAGAAAGACTGAAGTAGACGTATCCGGCCACCATTTCACAACTGATACGTTCTGCCTCGTATTGTGTTGCGTGCTGCTTATGGATACCTTTTTTTTTTTTTTGGTGCTCAAACAACGGAGTGGAAGCTTCAAACACTGATCTAAACAACAAAGATATGTTTCCAGTCACCAAAGGAGTAGAAGCTTAATTCAAACACTGATCTCATCTGGCACTTTGTTTGCCTGGCCAAGCAGCATTATATTTTATGAATTAGACTACCATTAAGGGACCTTTCGTAGTTTCTCAGGGACAACAATGCGGCTGACACTTGAGACAAGCCTCTACGTGGTGTTTACTTGCCAGGATAACCAACCGTGCTTTTCATGCAGATGTCACACTTAGCTGCAAATAGTAGACAAATGCGTGCCGGATGAAAAACTTCAACTTGCTGTTAAACAGCATTGATTTAACCGGCAGGTGTTAATCAGCCACACAATTGCAATTTCTCTTCTGGCTTTACCACGTATCTCTCCGTTTTTGAATTTTAACATTAATTTTGATTATTTGTTTTATTAAAAAAATAAATTTAAATGTATAAAATTATAAAGTATGCTCCATATAACTTTAATGATAAAGTAAATTATAACAAAATATATATTATTCATCAAATTTTTTTAATAAAACGAATAGTCAAAATTATGATACAAGTCAACAGTAAAGGTGAAAACGGGCCGAAAAAAATAAACTAATCGGATCGGATTAGGATCAAATCGAAATTCTATTTATTTTTGAACTAAAATTAGTAAGAGCCAAAATAATTAGCGAAAGAATATGTAGGCTGAACCCTTTTATCACCTTTATTCAACGGCGATAATAATTAAAAAATGGAGAAAGTATGTGTTTGAACTGCATTTCTACAAGCTAATTGCGGACAAGCAAAGGATACATGCATTGAGTGAATCCTGATTACTCGTTTACTTTTGTCGATAAGGTTTCAAGAATTTCATAGGTATTTTAAACGAAATAATTCAATTTCATAGAAAAATTGTTCCAAACGTAGCCTTAAAAAAAGCGATAGCAGCCGCTAGCAGTAGTAGCTGTTGCAAAGTCAAAAAAAGATCAGTTTATCTAGTGCTACAGTAGCAGACAGATAAAGGAGTAGCACGATCATTGCTTGCTTGCTGCCCGGCCCGGGGTACACATCGTCGTCCCTGTGGCGTGGTCACCATGAACAGTTGGCCGCGAGCATCTCGCTGTGTGCCTGCCTGCTGCTGCCGCGTCATGGTCGAGCTGTGCCCCACGCAGCTTCCCGATAGTTTCCAGAGGATTCCTAGAGAGCTTCTGGCCGGGCTCTCCATCTCCTCCCGGACAGTACAGTACGTGCTACCATTGGCTTGGATGCCTGGCCACGAGCGGGCCAGGCTGACTGCAGGCGCGATGAGTTTGGTTGGCTGCAAGCTGTCGAGCCTGTCTCGCGGTGTGCACGAAGCGCATGCGCGTTTGGCTTTTAAGAAACGGATTTGAGTTTCTAGACTCTCGTATTTTTAATTAATAATAATATTAGTAAATAATTAATTTATTTTAAAGTATATTAATACATATTAAAATAGATTAAAAGTTATAAAGTTAAAATAAAAATTATTAAAATACAATTACATAAGTTAAATATTAAAATCATATATATTTTTTATTTTTATCTTATACAGTCAAACTCATACAAATAACAAACATTATTTTTTTCAACCTGTCTCATATTTTGTATGTGACCAACCATAGTCTATAGAGCCTGTCCTTCTAATACGAATCAACTGGACAATACAAGTAACCAATCACGCCGAATGGCTCTGAAGATCTACTGACGCATGCCATGGCGTTTCGTGCTCGTACCAGCTGAGACCACGCACGGAACCTTCCTGGTTCCTGCTCCTTCGTCCCATTATTATTCTGTACTAACAAGAGACGACACACCAGCTCTTATAATACTAAAACGGAGCAGATGCTGACACGGACACGGAGGGGATTCGAGGCAGCAGCGGATCCGAGCAGCTCGCTAGCCCGGCGGCGGTCGCGGCCACGCCGACGCCTGCCGCCATCGCCCGGCGCCACCACGGAGACGGACAGACAGCTCAGCGCGCGGGCAGGGGACGGACAGCAGATGTGGACCGGAGCGACCCTTGTGCAGGCCGATCGATGCGCCGGGGAGGACGAGGATGGATGAACTGAACGGCGGCATCTTTCTTGGATCCCGGCTCACAATACTGTCCTACAAAGTAATTTACTGTACTGTGGTAGGAGTATTATTCAGGCATCTTCTTGTACTGATTATTCGTATTCTCGTTTGCCCTCTAGGATTGATCGTTAAACTATTTGATCTATCTACGGCATAGTTCGTGGGATTTGGATTTGACCGAAATAATGCTGGATTTTACCCCTGCCCTTGAAGCCCAGTGTTGGCATACAATGCATGATTTTATTTAAGAACTGATGTTGTTGGAGTGATCTCCCATCTTCTCGTTCTTGGACCCAAACCCCAAGGACCTTGGTCACGGTGGCAAAGACAATGTTGCTATTGCTAATCCTAGCTCACATTACGAGACGATGAGCTTAATTAGTTCCCTTGAATGGTGTTGGTATTACACTAATTATAAATTTACTGGTCGGTGACAGATCTTTTTGGGCGCTTTAGAGGGACACAGG
Organism: Zoysia matrella; assembly: GCA_001602295.1. Classification (NCBI taxonomy): domain Eukaryota; kingdom Viridiplantae; phylum Streptophyta; class Magnoliopsida; order Poales; family Poaceae; genus Zoysia; species Zoysia matrella. Next base: position 10,474 of record BCLG01003455.1, read on the forward strand.
ACACGTGTGTTCTTGGCCTGATAAAACTGATCGGTAGGTCACACGCAGGCACACGTCCGCACGTGAAGCTTGCATCAACAGGTGAAGAACGTTGTTGCTGCTACGATAGCTCGCTCCTGTCCAGAGTCCCTAGCCATGCCATCGTAATTTTTTTTTAAAATTTTGTGTGCCTATATCTTCTCCAGCTAATGCAAAAAACATGTACTCCTAGTAATGTACATCTTCCGTTTTTTTAATTGTTGTCACTGTTGATTTTTAATTTTAATTTTAACTATTTGTCTTATTTAAAAAATTAGTTTAAATGTTTAAAATTTTAAGTTGTGATTTAAATAACTTTAATAATAAATAAAATTATAACAAAATATATAATATTTATTAAATTTTTTTAATAAAACGAATTATTAAAGTTGAAGTTAGAAATCAACGATGATAACAATAAAAAAACAGAGAGAGTACAAGATTAGAGTCACAGTTATTTTTAGGTTTCGTTTGAAACATATGAATTTCGTAGAAATCTCACAGGTGGCATTTGTCAATCTTGAATTGGGGAATGAGTTAGGGATGAAAAAAATTGAATAGTTGAGATTTAACGAAAGGGATAAATAAACTAATCTTCTGGAACTAATGCAAAAACGTGTAACGCTCAGGAGTCAAGATCAGAGTCCCAGCTATTTTCAGGTCGAAACAATCTCGCCCGTTCCCATTCGTCAGCCGTCGTCGTCTTCGTCAGCTAAACAACGCTGGCGATTTTCTAGAAACTAGCTAGAGCGATGCGTCTGAGGAGAGCTCTGACCTTGCGACCGCTGGCCGCCATCGGCAATGCCGCCCAGGATTTTTTTTGGCCTGCATCACCAACTATGGATGCTTCTCTAGCTCGAAATACTATAAGAACAACTCGATAGACACAGGCCGGACGCTGACAACGTTTTGGATATTAAATGCATGCAAGATATTGTTCTTTTTAAAAAAATGTAAGATATATAGGACGGGGCAGATCTCACCAAGGAAATTAAGAGTGCCTAATGTTGTTTTGCATCGACTCGTTATTAAAGAGAGCGAATGATCGAGACTTGCGGACAAGGCGCATCTTCAATACATATGGCAGTCGACTATCATACATATTTAAACTATCAAACATAGTCTTATAAAGTCAGGCTAACTGGGTGAGAGAGCCTTAGATAAAAATACTTAAAAAAATCTTGAGACCCAGGCTATCATCTGCATAGTTGCATCTAGGCTAGTAGAACGCAACGCACAGCTGTAAACTACTACGAGGCCACGTTATTAACATCGCCACGGCGCTATTTAAATTTGAGTAACGACACGCGCGCGCCGAATTGAAAATCGGGGGCGTGTGCGCGGATCCTGTGGCAAGGAACCAGCGCCGGATCAGCCCTCCCCCCTGCCTGTCGGCACTGGCTTCGCTTCACCACAAATGTCCAAGAGGTGGCCCTGTGATGTAGTGTGCAGATAAATACAGGCCCTTGCTTCTTCCTCCATGTCAGTTGGAGCTTGAATGGTCTACTACCGGGCGCCTTCGCTTTCACTCTCACTCCCTGCTTGCTGGAGCTCTGTCAGTGGAGTGGAGAGCGTCCGTCTGTGTTGATCAGTGATTCCTATCCTAGGTGAGCTGAGTAGTGACAGTGAATTTAGGCTCAAAATTTAGCTTCTGGTGTTTGGTGAGGTGTATTGTTTTTAATTACCCATGAAACTTCCTCAACTACATGACTCGAGCTTTTGAGCTGATGGTGCCAATATCTTTCTTCTATTGGCTTAGGTACCTTTGCGCACTTTCGGCGTAAAAACCTGCTGTCAGAGTCGACGAAACGGTCGTGGTTGGTGGAATTCAGAGTTTCAGAGCTGCTCGCCGCTGCTACCATGGGCTGTATATCGTCGAAGCACTTCAGAAGAACTCCAGGATACGAGGATCCCAACATCTTGGCCAAGGAGACCACCTGTAAGAACCTGAGCTTACTACCCTGAGAAAAGATTGAGGTTCCTTCTGGCTTCTTTATCTGCAGCTCAAGAACGCTGTTTAACTTTTCGTTTTCAAGCAGTTTCCGTGAACGAAGTGGAGGCGCTCTACGAGTTGTACAAGAAGATAAGCTGTTCTATAATCCAAGACGGGTTGATTCACAAGGTCCGGTTTTGATGAAGCACTTCAGAAGAACATTTCCGTGGTGCGGGATTGGCAGCGCGCTCTAACTGCATTTTTTTGTTTTGGCAGGAGGAATTCCAACTGGCGCTCTTCAGGAACAGCAACAAGAAGAATCTTTTCGCCGATCGGGTCAGTTCCCGTTTTGTGCTACTCCTACTTGTGATAGTCGATGCATCCTGCAAAAGCTTTTTGATCTAGAAATATCTGGTGTCAGTTACACATTAGTAAGAATGCTCTGCTGCTCTGCAATTTCTACAGATATTTGATCTGTTTGATCTGAAGCGCAATGGAGTGATTGAATTCGGGGATTTCGTTCGGTCCCTCAACATCTTCCACCCAGACACACCTGTAGCAGAAAAAATCGCCTGTAAGAACCCTGATTCCCTGATACAGCTCCTTAATTTCTCTGGATGCATCTTGACTGTGAGCTACAGGGTGCACAATGCTCACCACTTGTACTGTAGTGTTTTAAATCGTGTAATTGATTTTCTTTGGTTAATAGCACGACACACTTTTTTCCTTTTTTTTTAGCCACCAAAAAACAAATCTAGTACTAGTGAAGCACAGTAAGGCAGCTTTACAAGATAGAGGCAGATCTCCAGCACTAAGGATCATTTAACATGTGAACCATCTGGAATTCTCTGTAGCCAAGCATCATCAGTACTTTGCACTGCTTTATCGTGCTTCTTCTGTAGATCTCTATTTGACATCTGGAGTCATTCCTTCTTGCAGTTGCGTTTAGGCTGTATGATCTGAGAGGTACCGGTTTCATCGAACGTGAAGAGGTATGTATAATTCAGTAGTTCTTTTTAATAAAAACAATCTCATTTCATTGCATAAATTGCTCATGTAAGTTACAGTTGACAGAATATATAAATTATCCAATTTAACCGGGACTTAATATCTGATCGATCATGCAGCTGAAGGAAATGGTGCTTGCTCTTTTGAATGAATCAGATCTAGTTCTCTCAGAAGAAGCCATCGAACAAATTGTGCATCAGGTACAGTGCATCAAGATACACCATTAGTCTCAGCACAGTTCTTCTATAATTGTCTACCACCTAAAGATAGTGCGGCACATCTGGTGACTGGCAGTACTAAATTGCCTTCACGCCTAACTAAGTCTTAATACCTGACCTGTTGTATTCAGCCATTTCTTTCACGAAACTTTCATAACGTCTCAATTTTCCTTCTGGCAGACGTTCAAGCAAGCGGACCTGAACGGTGACGACAAGATCGATCCCGACGAATGGAAGGCTTTCGCGATGAAAAACCCAGCTTTGCTGAAGAACATGTCTCTTCCATACCTAAAGTAGGTCATTCCACTATTCCAAATTTCGTCTTCTGAACATAAGTACCAGCACATGACTTCGTTTGACAAGCAGTGAACTGAACTCTGACGTGTTGTACGTGATGCCTGACGCATGTTCAGGGATATAACCGTGGCATTTCCCAGCTTTATTCTGACCTCTGGAGCTGATGACGACGAGTTGTAGTGCCCAATGGTTATACGTGTTCATGATCTAAGACTTGGTATGTGCACATGACTGAACTGAACACTGCTACTCTCAGGCATTCTGTTCTGAATCATCTTAGGTGGTCTTTGACTCCTGCTCCTGAACTTCAGGGAGAAACTATTGGTACGTTTTCCACGTACGTATTATCATTGACACTTCGGATTTTCTGTTTTTTCCTTTTGAGTTATTTCTCATATATACAATCTTTTGCCTGGCGGTTAATTTGCCGGGGTCCAATGCTTGGGCAGGCTCTAAGTTGATGCTAACAAAGTAACAAGAGCTGCATTATTGAAGGCAGAAGATGAGATAACTTTGGGTTTGACGAATATCCAAGAGAGAGCTAAAGGAACAGTGAGCGTACTTTGAATTTCTCGTAGGCTTGTGACTAGTATGGCTGGTTGTGCTGTACGCTGTAACTAGTATTGATTTTTTTTTTAGCTCGTCCTTCTGATGAGTTATGAGACTAGTTTTTAGCTCGGTTTCTTGTACGGATTTTGTTGCAGCATGACGCACGGCATTTTTCTTGAATTTTTTCTTTATCATGGTTGAGCTTAACGATTCAATAGTATACGTGGACGGAGCTAACTAATGTCTTATAATCGTCCAGTCTTCTAATATTTTGGACAATGACACACTTTGTCACTTGGCGTAACCTACAAGTATCAGAAACATATATTTGCATTGCTTGCTTCAAAAAAAAAATATTTACATTGTTTATTTCCAGGCCACTTTCTTCTCCCCCTCCGATTCGTCGTCGTTGTCACTATGGTATACGGTAGTTGGCATTGAAGACAAATCTCTAACGTTACGTTACGTTTACTCCTAACAGCAAGATAAACTCGAGCTCTTATCACGCACCAGAGGTCACCGTGACTAATAAACTGATAACGTGTAAGACATATGTGATCGATCGTCACCCTGTGAAATTCAAACCATCCGACTGAAGAATACGCTGAATCGATCCAAATCAGCCACAGTTCTTTTCAGACGGTTTGGGTCCCAGGAGATAATTAAACTCAAGCTCTTCTGATAACGTTTCATAAAAACAGTGGTACTAACATACTACTTCCGTTACAAAATATAAATATTTTTAGATTTGAATAAAGTCATACTCTTTAAATTTTTACTTAATAATATTTATAAAATTACATAATTTTTAATATAAAAAATAATTTTTTATAAAAGCTTATTTCATGTTAAATTAAAAAAATATAATTTTTATATAATAAAATATTATTAATTATATATTATTTGTTGTTAAAGTGATAAAAATTTAACTTGGTGGTGGAGCGGTGCTGCTCCACATCTCAAATATTCTCACGCTGCCGACTTGGAAGACAACCTAGCTAGGCACCGACGAAATTCAAACGGAGTGCTTTAGAGTTCTACTTGAACCAAGTTTTGAAAACCGATTTTCTATAGTGCTGAAAACTAAAACAAATAGCCGGTGAAACCGACCGGTTTTTTATTTTTGATTGGTTTTCGGTGAAAATTGGTCACCCAATGAAATCTAGCGGTTTTTTTAACCTGGTACGAAACATTGTGTCTTTTTCGTGACGGCCCATGTCCCGTGCCAACTTGAGATTAAGTAGTCTCGAGTGGAATTCGATTTATGTCAACAAGATGTTACTTACCACGACTCTGCTGCCCTTCTTTACAAGTAAACCAATTTACTATATACTCTACTCCGGCGAGTAGACTAGACCGAGTCATGATTAACAGTGTTAGTTATAGCTTAAAAAAAACGTAGTACAGGAGTAATATATCAGTATCCAAAAACATCGAATATTCTGAGAAAAATGTACCCGGCAACAACGTCGTGTAATCTCAGACGGAGGGAGTAAAAACGTTTAAATCATTTTTATGTATTTTTATAAGGTGTGTACGTGAGGCTCTGTGTTTGTACCTTCATTTTAAAAATAGAAAAAAAAAAAAGGTTTACATGACTTCTGTCGCGTGAGTCCATTTCCACTTTTTTTCCCTCCCGGTACTACACCTTCTTGGTATTGGTTTACGTCGTGTGGTCCAGCGTACGTGGCACTGCGGGCTAATCACCGAGAGGCAAATCAGGGAGAAAAGTTTTTGAATTACTGCAGTCCACATGTGTAGGAGACTAATAGTAGTGTAGACTAATAGTAGAAGTAGTATTGTACCAGAGTTACCGCACATCTAGTCGTTCCAGTACAGTCCGAGGCTGGAGAAACTTGGGAGAGGGTCCCAAATCAAAGCATTTTCGTCCACATTGTAAACGTGCTGGGAAAGTTGAACGGGAGGGGAGAGACCTTCGACTTCGACGATGAGTCTTGCTCGATTACCATAAATATAAGTGTACAGGCGGTACTGTACATCAGTACATGCATTTTCAGCCATCCAAAGCTTCGACCCCGGATCCTTTACGAACGGAACGGCGTCGAAAACCGTCAGGTGATGAGCAGTGAGGGTGAGCAAGGGGACAAGGAGTCGACACGACATGCATGGTAGACCTAACCAGGAACAGGGCAGCACAGCGACGACGACGACAACGCAGGCATGCATTGGACTACCTTGGCTGCCGGTAGTGGCGTTCCCCGGCTAAGATGAAGCCACGCCGTGAATGATTCGATTCCCATTTCTTCCCAGAGAGATCTGATTTGTTGGTCACCCGAAGGATGGCATGGCAGGCCACATGGCGGCTGCTGGCTGCTGGAGACGATGACTCGGAGGTTAGGCCGACGATTTGTGAGGAGAATGGGAGCTCTTATTTCGAGGATCACCGGAGTAGTGATCACAATCAAACCTCGCCGGAATACAGAGTCTCCGCCACCATTGCCACAACGGGTTTTGTTTTCCTCTCTCCCCGTTTACCCCTCTCCCAAGTCAGAAAAGGTTTATATAGAATCACTTGTTGGACCACATCTCCCCGAAGTAGCGAGTGCTGTGCCTCCTCTTGCACGCGATCTGCTCGGTTTGAATTTCATCGTTGCCCGCCATGTTTCTGCCTTCTGCCTTGCTCTGCTCATCCTTGTCTTCCACCGCTGCACCTGGACCAGAGTTGTTGACATCCCCTCCCCCTTGAAGCACGGCTTGTCCTCGAGCCGTGAAGTGAGGAAACTTGGCGTAGAACTCAACTTCATCTTCCCAAGTAGCTATAGATGGTGGCCATTGTTGCCAACGCACCAACACCTGAGGAACCAATCTTCTAGCACGGCGGCAAAGGCGATGATCTAGCAGTGAATCAGGAAGGACAGAGGCATCAGTATCATCAGGTAGTGTAGAACTCACCGGAACAGTATTACCAATAACTTTCTTCAATTGTGAAACATGAAACACCAGATGAATAGAGCTAGAGACAGGAAGCTGAAGTTTGTATGCCATAGGGTTGATCTTATCAATAATTTGATATAGACCAAAGTAGCGGAAAGATAGCTTATAGCTTGCCCTGTGAACCACTGACTTCTGGACATAGGGTTGTAATTTTAAATAAACCCATTCTCCAACTTGAAACACTCGTTCAGTTCTACGCCTTCATCTGTTGCTGGGCACATTGTAACTGCTGCTGCAACAGCTTGACCATAGTATTGCGTTCGGCCAGCCATTCCTGGACATCGAAAACTATGCAAGGTTCAGCAGTATCTATTCCCAAATGCTTAGGTTGTTGCCCATATAGAACCTCAAAAGGAGTCTTGTTCAAAGAAGAGTGATAACTCGTATTATATCAAAACTCTGCGAGAGACAACCATTTCTTCCACTGCTTGGGATATGCATGTACAAAACAATGGAGATAAGCTTCCAATCATTGGTTAACTCGTTCCGATTGTCCATCACTTTGGAGATGATATGAACTGCTCATAGATAGCTGAGTTCTGGTTAGCTTGAACAGATTTTGCCAAAAGCTGTTGGTAAAAACTCTGTCTCGATTAGAGATGATTGATTTGGGCATTCCATGAAGCTTATACATATTGTCCATATATGCTACAGCCACACTCTGAGCAGTAAAGGGATGTGATAGAGCTATGAAATGTGCATAATTGGAGAATTTATCCACCACAACCAATATGCAGTTTTAGGAATAGGACTGAGTTAATCCTTCAATGAAATCAAGAGACACTACTTGCCAAGCTTGATCTGGTACAGGTAGAGGTAATATCAGACCTAGATATTTGACCCTTTCTAGCTTTGCTTGCTGGCAGATAGCACACTGAGCAACAAATGTCTTGACTGAATTTTTAAGTTTTGGCCAAGCAAACAACCCTTTTACTTTTCTGAAAGTTACATGAAAACCAGAATGTCCTCCAACAGGACTAGAATGCAAGGCATGCATCACTTTGTTTTACAGCAACTGATTATTACCCAGCCAAATTCTATTGTGATAATGAAGAAGACCATCTTGCAAGGTGAAGTGCTCATGTTTGTGACCAGTGGAGAGCAATGCAATCAGTTTCTGAGCATTCTCATCCTGTTGATAACCTTCTACCACTTCCTGCAACCAATTTAGTGTAAATGTAGATATTGCCAAGGAACCAATTAAAGAAGGATTAGACTCAATGGCTGGATGTCTAGAAAGAGCATCAGCAGCCCGGTTTTCAAAACCACTTTTGAATGAAATATTGTACTGCAATCCTAGTAACTTAGAAAAAGCCTTTTGCTGCATAGCAGTAGGCAGCCTCTGATCTGTTAAGTGAATCAAACTCTTACGGTCTGTTCTAATGAGGAACTCAACATGCAAGAGGTATGGTCTCCAGTGTTCAATAGCAAATAGAATTGCCAAATATTCCTTCTCATAGACTGAGAGACCCAGATTCTTTGGAGACAAAGCTGTATTGATAAAAGCCAAAGGGTGACCATCTTGTAGAAGGACTGCTCCAATTCTTTTTCCACTAGCATCAGTTTCAATAATCAATTGCTTTTGAAAGTTCGGTAAAGCCAATACTGGGGCTGACAGCAATGCCCTTCTTCAGTGCCACAAAGGCTGCTTGAGCTTTTGCTGTCCAATTATATTAAATCCCTTTTTTGAGAAGATTGGTTAGTGGTTTACTAATGATTCCAAAACCTCTAACAAACTTGCAGTTATAACCTACCATGCCGAAAAAGCTTCTAAGCTCCTTCACATTGGTGGGTTCAGTCCAATTCTTAATCACCACAATCTTGGATGGAGCAGTGCTAACACTATGAGCACTGATAACATGTCTCAGAAACTCAAGTTTCTTATGAGAAAATAGACATTTAGACAACTTGATAAAGAATTGATGCTTCCTCACTAACTCAAACACATGCCTGACATGCACCAGATGCTCCTCCAAATTAGTAATGTAAATTAGTATATCATCCAAAAATGCAACCACACTCTTTCTCAACATAGGAGCTAGTAGAGTGTTCATAACTCCTATAAATGTAGCTGGTCCTCGTGTCAAGCCAAATGGCATCACCTTATACTCATAGTGACCACTATGGGTTTAAAATGCTGTTTTGTACTCATCACCCTCTTTAATTCAGACCTGATGGAATCTTGATCTCAAATACAGCCTGCTAAATATTGTAGCACTAGCCAACTCATCTACTATCTCATCAAATATCGGCAATGAAAATTTATTCTTAACAATATATGCATTCAGCTTCCTGTAGTCCACACACATTCGCCATTCTCCACTTTTCTTTCTAACTAGAAGTAATGGAGATGCAAATGGACTTGAGCTGTGTTGAATTACTCCATTTTCTAACAGTTCAGCCACTTGTTTCTCAATCTCACTTTTTTGCTCAGGACTGTATCTATAAGGCCTCATGATGAATGGTGGAGTTCCTGGCAATAGAGGGATTTGATGGTCACAACTTCTCTTAGGTGGCAACCACTTTGGACTATCAAATATGTTAGCAAACTCTTGGACTAAAGTCTGGATTTCAGGCAGCAGTTTAGATTCTACCTCCTTGTTCACTTGCAGACATAACTCAATTACTTGTAACACAGCCCCTTGTTTGAATAAACTCTCCAGCTTGTGCATGGTAACCTCTTGACAGTGAGAAGTATAAGATTTAATGCTTTGTAACTTGACTAGCTGTTTCTTGTATTGGAATTTCATCCATTTTGATGCCCAATGTATGTTCATGGGACTGAACTTCTCCAACCAACCCATTCTAAGTATTACATCATAACAACCTAAGGACAAAACATAAAAGTTGGTTACAAACAGATTCAAGTACAATCAGATAGTTCCCATTGACAATTCAGGGTGGCCCCATCAGCTACTCTCACTCTAATAGGTTGTGATAGCTTCCTGAGATTGGTCATTGATTTCACCACTTTTTCACTGATAAAGCTAGCAAAACTCTCTGAATCCACTAGAATTATCAGTTCTATGTTTCCCAAAAATCCCCTCAACCTAATGGTCTTGCCAGATTTAGTGCCTTGAACTGCTTGCAATGAGATAGCCAAGGCCTGCTCTTATGCTAGTTGTGACTAATTGAGTGTTGCATTACTAGTAGCATCTTCATGCACTATTGCCCACATTTCTTCCACCACATGTAAAGGTATTGATGCAGCACACTTATGATTAAGTCTCCATTTCTCTCCACAGGTATAACATAACCCTTTTGATCTTCTATAGCTTTACTCTTGGAACCTTCTGTTCCCCTTTTTTTTCTACTCGAGGTGTACTGGGTTTGGATGATGTTGGTGGGGGCAGAGGTAAAGCAGTAGCTCTGCTGTTACTTTTGAAGCTAGAAGATCCTAAAGCAAAATTCTTCCGATCTCTGCGAGGTTGCTGAGTCAACACCTCTTCTCGTAGTAAAGCAAGAGAACTCGCAGTATTCAAATCCGAAGGATGTTGTATAACAACAACTACTCTTATATCCTCTCTAAGACCATCTATAAATCTGGTAGTAAGTACAGTGGTGTTTAAGCTATTGTTATGTGCGAGAAGCTGATGAACTAAATTGTCAGAGTGTTCAATATACTCTACCACACTACCCCTCTGTTGTATGTGAAAAAACTGACGCATCAACTGTGTATACTCATCTCTACCAAAACATGTACAAATAGCATAAACTAATCCTTCCCGGTTCATATACTTGACTCTATTTTCTACAGACTGCAGCCAAAAGGTTGCTGCCCCTTCAAAATGAATGATGGCCAATCTAACCCATAGATTACCCGGAATATCATAAATGTCAAAATAGTTTTCACATCTCTTTTGCCACATTTTAAGATTACTTCCATCAAAACTAATCAAAACTAGAGAACTGCACATAAGGAAGCATGGAGCTCAGACTAACACTAGCATCACTACCACCGAATGCTCTGCTTATGTGGAGGAGTATTAGAGGGATAAGGGCTTAGCACCTGTGACCGAGGGTGGTTTAGGGGAAGAAGAACCCCCAAAACCTGACCTCCAGTATGGTATGTCGGAGTGGCGGCCATTAGGCCCAGAGGTCACCGCAGCAACAGTCATTGTTTGATGGTTAACGGCTGATGCCTCCGCGGACAGATCGGCGGCTCCATGAGGAAGAGATGCACTGATCTGACTCACTTTCACTTGCATATCGGCGAATGAAGTCTGTAGCTCACCGATCTGCTTCTCCATAGCCGGTTTCCAACTCTCGATATCCTTCTTCATGTCCAACAGCTCGCGTACTGGTCCTTGTAGCTGAGAAAACTTCTCATCGATCATCTCTGCTAAAGCCTTCAAGATCGACTCCTCCTTCACTGGTTCCTTGGAGCCCGCTGGAGCCATCGATCACTGCTGGAGGGCGACGAAGTTGAGGTCGTGGAAGACGAATGCAGCAGGTCCAGGACAGCCCGCTCTGATACTAGATGTGAGGAGAATGGAAGCTTTTATTTCGAGGATCACCGGAGTAGTGATCACAATAGAACCTCACCGGAATACAGAGTCTTCGCCACCATCGCCACTATCAGTCGGGTTCTGTTTTCCTCCCTCCCCATTCACCCCCTCTCCCAAGTTAGAACAGGTTTATATAGTCGATTATTACAAGCCCACTGGGCCAATCATTTGTTGGACCACATCTCTCCGAAGTAGCGAGTGTTGGGCCTCCTCTTTCATGCGATCTGCTCGGTTTGAACTTCATCGTTACCCGCCATGCTCCCACCTTCCGCCTGCTCTGCTCATCCTTGTCTTCCACCGCTGCACCTGGACTAGGGTTGTTGACATGATTTGTCTTGTCGGAGCGCACGTCGACGGATTTTCGAGGTCTCCCTTGCGCGGCATGCAGGCAGGGGACTACAATGCACAGCTTGACGCACGTGGGGATCCAGACGCGGCCAATGAGCACATCATAACAACCAAGAGAGATCACCGTATGCATGTTAATTAGCACGCACAGGGTTCTTTTAGCGGAGCTCCACCTTTTGATTATCAGTCAAAATTAAGGGAGTTTTGTTAAACGTTGTTTTTTAAAAAGTGATTCTTATCTGATTTTTGCGAAATAATTTTTTTAAATGAACTAAAAAGTTGGGAGAAAAAAAATCAAGAGTGAATTCAAAGAATTAGAATGAAAGCTCTACCAAAAAAGCCCTTGGTACTATATCTCGTGATTGCATTTTTTTATTGAGCAAATATAATTTCATCTAACGTAGTATAGAGAAGAACATCACCGTCGTTCGTCCAAACGTCCAAACACGGAACCGAGCTGTGTGCATAAACGCGGTCTAAAGAAATTGAATTAATTTGATATATGTCATTACAATTTTGTGAAATTTGAAATATGACATTCGAACCCACGTGTCATTCACTTGCAGGGTTATATATGTCATTGACATATCAATGATATATTTTAAAGTTTATAAATTATAATCACATGAATCTAATTTGCCTGAAATTGATAGGCATGCTGAATCTTTTCTGTTACAGTACGGTACTTACATTATTGTAGAGCTAGTGATCTGAATCTTTTCTGCCTCCCACAGGACACGTAGAATCAACAGAACTGGTCATCGATTCAATATTATACTAGCGTCTACTCGATCGTAGGGATCCGACGAACCTTTGGTGGCTGAGATCGAGCGGCCGGTACGTAACCACAGTGCACACTGCTGCTGCTCCTGATGACGGCGACGATCGACTGATCGAGAGGCTGTCAGTAGCCGGCACTCATGAGCTTACTGATGATCGAGACGGACGGTTGAGAATGTGAGGGACTTTTGTTCCTCTGAGTACCATCAATATTTCAGACTGGACGGCTGATGTTGAGAGTTGCTGCAGGACACGCACGCGTGCGCCGGGAGCCGGACATCTCCGGTGGTGGTGCCGGACAAATAAGCACGATAACCGTGTTGGGTTGGCAGTTGGCACTAACAGGGTTAGGTACAGCACAGAACGATTAGAAGCTCGCGGGTAAATTTTGATAGTAGTAACAAACTGCAAACGTGAAAAAGAACCAAACGGCTGTTCAAAAAACATGCGATGCGAGTAAAAGGTGGCAATACAAGGCACCAATCAAACATGCACCATGTGCGCACTTTGTGGTTGCATGACAATACCCTTAAGTTCTTTAGCTGAATCTTTCTTGATATACAAAAGAGATACGCCCTACACTTCAGTCTCGACATCCAGGGGAGGCGGCGGCTCTGCGGAAGTTAGGCAGCACTGCTATTCGCCCTTGCCAAATAAGCTCCATGCATGAAAAAGGGGGTTCTTCCGAGATCCAGGAAACACTGTACCATGCGCTACGCGTCCATAATTAATTAAGAAAGAAAAATAGACGAAAACATTTTCGCCGCGTCCGTATTCATCTCTATATAGTGGTGGGATAATCGTGCGTCGTTTAATATTTGAGATTCGTCCAATAATTGTTAGTAATATAAATTGATCGATGTATTCCAAGCAGGGCCAGGCCAGGTAGACCGACCAACCCCGTCCTTCACTTCACACAGGAATATTGAAGCGGGGTAAGTGTTGTCATGAAGGCCTATCAGCCATGTCTCTCTTGTGTTCCATCTGAAACACGTCAGCTCTGTATCGAAACGTACGGGGTTTCTCTTTTGTTGCCATGAAAGTTAGGAGTAGCATGCAACGAAATCTATTTTACTATGGAGCAAAGGTCAAGGTTCGAAGTTCCCTTTCAAACAAAAAGAGTCAAGGATCAAACTGTAGCGCAATTGTCTATGTCAATAAATTTTCTTCTGTATTTCTCTAGCTCTAATTAGAAAAAAAAAGGATATTACAGAAATTGTAGATTATACAGATGAGTCTACACATACGGATTTTTTTTTCATACAAAGTAGTAATGCAAAAGAGATTTTCCAACAGCTACGTTTGTTCTGTACCACGATCACAAAATCACAGCAGAGAAAATATGTGCCTAGCTCGCCCATTGAATGTCAGCCTTTCTATAAGACTGCGTACTTTTTTTTTTCGCATGGCGCTGAGCCATTTTTCTTCGTGAAGCAGCAGTACAAATGGAGAAACGCACGATTTGGATCAGTGGTGCAGAACCAGGAACAGGTGTCAGGGGCTCGATCGTAGCCCACGCACGCTGCGTCCACTCCCGGTGCTGCTACATCGATCTAAAAATGCGTGATGTTATCACCTAACTGCATCACTAAAAACTATATATAATAATATACATGTCTCGTATTATTGACTGGCCCCATCCGTTGGAAAGCGTCACTAGTAATTTCTAGCTCAGTCACCATGCACCTCGCAGGCTCCATCTTCACAAACATATATAAGCACGATGTCCGCCACCGAGGAATAATTTACTCCAGATCAGGTAATATGTTCCGAGTCGAACCGGGCCAGGCACCATAGCGAGCTTTGGACCGAACCTGTCGTTCGTGTTAAAGTTTGCTTTAAGCTAATCAAATCAGTTTCTTGGTTGCTGCTTTTGAGAAATTTTAGCGGTTTCCAAGCGCCTTTATTGGGCTAAAGCACCCACAACGAAATCACGAGACGTCAGATGCTGTAAAAGTCAACAACAACATTAATTTTAATTTAAAGACGAAGAGAGTAGCTTACGCATCCTCGCAAGCACCTCGCGTTCATTCACCTTCGGACCGAACGCATCCTCGTTCGCTTTGAGCGAGCTTTAGTTTGGTCGAGCGTGCGATGAGGATGCATGTAATTAACACCTTGGCTTTAACCAGTCACCTATAAACAGTGCGGCCGGATCAGCTGGGCACCTACGGAGTCGAGGCCAAGCTTGGCACGCGTGCAGCTAACCCTGCCGGCCTGCTGCTGAGTGCTGACCATGCATGATTCCATTTTCGCCGGAGCAGCTCAATAGGAGTGACAATCCGATAACCGAACCATGCCGTCGGCGTCATCGGTCCCTCTCGACACAGGGGGACTTTCCTCGCAGCATTGCGTGAGAGAGTTAGGTGGCTGCTTTAAGCGAAGGTGTTAGTACATCCTCTGAGAGAAAGGGAGAGGTAGCTAATACTCCTAAAACGGCTCTTGGGGTCGGGTTACGTACGTCTCGCCGGAGTACCGGAGCGACGATCGGAAGGCACCAATCGAAGGACGAAGGGCGCTCGGTCGGTTGGTCTTCTGACGCCGACGACGACGAGCTTAGTAGTAGCATCGGCAGGCAGCTCGACAGAAGACGGCGGTATCAGGCGCAACTAATTAAACCCGGGTCCAGACAAGCGAGGAAATCGACCTCTGCCCCTGCTCAGCAGAGTTGTACATTACGCCTCTGTTCGATCCGCCCACATTTCGCGTCTTCTAGGCGCGACCGCTGCTGCGAGCTACCAGCCGGCGAGCACTTATAAATATACGAGAGACACACACACACACAAATACTAGTACGTTGTTTCCATCTCGAATACGTAATGACAGGTGACGTTTTGAATAAGAACAAGGCCGCGCGATTTATTACGTCAAACGTGTGCGATGAAGATGAACGATCCCTGCTCGTGTACAATAAGTCAACTCTCCCTCGCCCTGCCTGTGCAGACAGACAACCCGACCCCGGAAAGAAACCTATCGATCGCTGTTAGGTGGCGTGGCGTCCCTCCGGACGCGCGAGCATAAATACCCGCGCCTGGGGGCTCGCTTGCTCGCTCCTCCCGTCCATGTCCGTGGCGCCGTCCCGCTGCGGTGAACCTGGAGCCGTTGCCTGAAAGGCTGTCGCTGTGGCGCCCGGTTGGGTTCGGTTGATATCTCACCGTCTCTCCCTCCCCTCGTCGTCGTCCTCCTCGTTCTCGATGGTTCTTCCTTCCGTCGTCATCTCCTGGACCCGAGGGACCGATCCGTCTCCCTCGATCGCCTCGTGCGCGCCCTGCTGACCCTGACGGCTTCCTTCCTGTATTCGGTGAGGAGGAACTCTTCCGCTGAAACATCGTTGTCCGAGTATGTATGTCTGCCCCTTTTTGGTTGGATTAAATGTTGTTGCGTCGATGGCAATCCAGTGCCCTTCGCTTCTCCCCTTTTGCGTTCAGGTGCTGCCGCATACGAGGATCCGACCGTCTTGGCCTCACCCTTCCGACTCCGGCCAGCATGGGCTGCGTGTCGTCGAAGCAGTTCGTCAGCCGGGCTTCCGGATACGAGGATCCGGTCATCTTGGCCAAGGAGACCACATGTAATTACTAGTTGCGTTCAGGTTGCTGTTGTCGTCGCCATCGTCGTCATCGCGGCGATGCCCATGGTGATCACCTGACGCCCTTCTTCCCCTGCTTCTTGGATGTTTGCAGTCTCCGTCAACGAGGTGGAGGCCCTCCGCGAGCTGTACCGGAAGATCAGCCACTCCATATTCAAAGACGGGCTCATTCACAAGGTACGTCACGCCTGCCCTGTGCTCGCGGTTTGACCAACCATGGCCGTGCGAATCCGAAGCTTCGAGGAGCTGTGTCCTTTCTAACGACCGCGCGCCCTGTTCGTTCCTTGGCAGGAGGAGTTCCAGCTCGCGCTCTTCAGGAACAGCAAGAAGAAGAACCTATTCGCCGACCGGGTGAGTCTCTGGTTTGTAATCTTCGACCAGAAGCTTATTTTGAAATGAAAAAAAAAGATATAATGTTCTGGTGGGACTCGGCTTAGTTGGAACAGTGGTGTTTGGTGGTGGTGACACTGTGTTCTCCGATGAATCGATGATGCAGATATTTGATCTGTTTGATCAGAAGCGCAACGGCGTGATCGACTTCGGGGAGTTCGTTCGGTCGCTCAACATCTTCCACCCCGACACGCCGGAGGCGGAGAAGATCACCTGTAAGATCACCCCGACACCGTGAGCTCTGTTCTTGCAGCGCATGCTGCTTCTCTGTTTAGCATCTCATGTTTGACATATTCCTTCTTGCAGTTGCATTCCGGCTCTATGATCTGAGAGGGACTGGCTGCATAGAACGTGAAGAGGTGGGTACCTATAGATAGTTTGTTTTTAATATATGAATCTTATTTCCTATACTAGGCTGTCAATATAACACATACACATGTTGCAAATTCTTACTGCCTATCCTAGCTGTCAGTATTGCCTCTCCATGCTAGAAAGTAATAGGCCTTAATTGCAGAGCATCAAAGCCTTCGTATCCCAAGTAGTACTGCTCCGTGTGCCTAGAGCTCGTTAAATGGACTTATATTGCTAGGCTCTGATAAACATTTTGACTTATTTACATATAAAAAAACGTTGAAAAAGGAATCTTACTGACCCAGACGTTATCTTTGACTGACATTCATGCAGTTGAAGGAAATGGTGCTTGCCCTTCTGAACGAATCAGATCTACTTCTTTCCGATGAGGCGGTCGAGCAAATTGTTGATCAGGTACAGTGTGGAAAGATGAAGTGTTATTTTCAGCTCAGCTTCTACAGCCTTCTTGGTCCACCTGTCCACCGCTAGTCAAGTAAATATGACGCTTTTTGTTGGCACTGGGATGCAAATGGGAACCGATTGGTAGTTACGGGTCGAGCCTCTGGCTAGTTCGTTTTCTTCACTATAGCAAAATTGGATGGACATAGATTTTAGTTCAGTTGAGGGAGTTTTGGACAGAAACCCAATGATCCAACAAATTGAGAACCTGCATCCCTAAGTAGTTTTCAGCATATTTCCTTCGCAAACTTGCCAAAGGTTGCATTTTGAATTCGGTCCACGCATGCAAAGAGATGAGAGTTCACAACATAATATCTGACACAAGTTTTGACAGACCTTCAAGCAAGCGGATATCAACGGCGATGGGAAGATAGACTATGATGAATGGAAGTGTCTCGCAAGTAAAAACCCAGCTTTACTGAAGAACATGACGCTTCCATACCTAAAGTAAGTCTTCCTAGCTTGTCTGGAAACATGTTGACACTTCCAAGTAAATGCGCGTGACATAATCTCAAGTGGTAACTGAATTCTGCTGTGAATTCTATGCAGGGACATAACCTTGGCATTTCCCAGCTTCGTTCTGCTCGCTGGAGCTAGTGACGACGAGTTGTAGCTAGCACCCTTGCATGGCTCCCTGCTCCTTTGCTGGGCAGGCGAAGCTGAGGAATGGCACGGCTACCACAGGTTGATCGAGTAACCAGCACAAGCATCTTTGTTTGGAGATCTTTAGTCTCGGACATGCAGCAGCAGCAAACCCCTGAAGGCTGAAGGTGAAGCAGGCACAGATCTTGGTTTCAGAGGTCGAGTTAGGTGCCATGTCATGTGTCTGGTGATGAAGAGCCTTGACATCAAATGACAGGATCAAATCAGCGCCCAAACAGATCACAAGGCAAATGTAAACAGGTGGCTGACTTGAGTGTGGTTGTTAAGGGACGGAGTGCTAGCTCTTCCGCCTTTTGGTTTCGGCTTGACTCTTGAAGGATGTAAAACTGGCGTGTAATCTGACGGATTATATCAGTAAATGCTAGTGATGTCTTTTTGTTAAATCGTGTAGGCCCTGAACTGGCATGGTCGTTTCTGTTGACATTGTGAGAAACAGTTTGTCGCCTAACATCGACCTTCAGCAATAGTCAGGATACCAGAAACTACAAACATTAACATTTTATGAATGAATTAATGTATTCAGAAATGAAACATACCAATGAACCTAGGGCGAGATGAAAAAGAAAGGCATTTTAGTCAATAATTAAAGTGAGAAATTGAAAATGACTTGTTAACGTATTTAATGGCTCCAAATAAAAATCACACGTATTGAGGACAAAAAACCGAAAAGCTCACGTGTTGAGAGGCAAGATCTGAAATTTCTCAAATCCAACAGATTTTTCTATATATAGTACTCTATTGAGCAAGTGACTGCAATAGAGGTTCGGGGTGATCCTACTCTTTCGGTTTTACCATATCCTGCAAATCCAAAGTGTGGCACAGTTTGGTGTGCCGAACAGACCCGAGCAAACATTATCTGCCAGGATCCGATGGACGGCACCTGTTGGAGACGAGCTTGATGCATCACTGCATGCCATCGGTGGGAGAACAAACATGATCAGGCCTCCATATTTGCGCAGCCCACAGCAAGCATCGATAGTTGTCTGTAAATATTGCCATTTTTCTTGATTCGGTTTTGTGATGTTATTATGTTAAGATGTATTTTTCCTTATCCTTTTAATAGAAAAGTCAACTATGAGAACAACCATACGATTTCAAATTTCTTATCCAAACAAAATATTGAATTGAATATCCAAATTTTTTTTTTGTTATCCGCATTACCCAGATGGAGGATATGATTGGGGGACCTAGTCAACCCGCCCAATGCAACAAAGAAAACAATCCAAGGGAAAATTCAGAATATATCTTTTTTAAAAAAGTCTAAAGAAAATAAAATTACCCTAACAAACTTGTAAATTCCTCCTCAGACCAACCATTTGCCAAACCCACGGCAAACCCACCCATCCCCATCCGGCCACTGCCGCAGCTCCGGCCGCCGCTCCCTGCGCCCCGGGGGACCCTCCCCCCTGTCGACCTTCCGGCGGAACACCCCGTCTTGCCTGGTCTCCGCCGGAAAGATCGATCGCATCTTTCTTGGATTTCCGGGCGAGAGCAGGTCCCCGAGAGTCGACTCGAGGCCCCTGTGGCTGCGTCGCGGTCGATGCGATCGGCCGACACAGCGGGGGCGGAGCGGTCGGATCAGCAGAACAGCAAGAAGCCGCGCCTGGGGACCAGGATGCCCCTCGCGGACGCCGTGGTGGCCGGCGGCGTGGAGGGTGTTGTCGTCGAGTGCGGCGGCATGGCGGTCGAGGAGATCGTGCAGCACCCGCTGCCGGGCTACGAGGCGCCGAAGGCGCTCAGCTTCAGCCCCGATGACCGGCGGGTGGCCTTCTTGTACAGCCCTGACGGCACGCTCCACCGAAAGGTGTTCACCTTCGACCCCGCCCAGCGACGCCAGGAGCTGCTCTTCGGGCCCCCGGACGGCTGGGGGCTCGAGGAGGGCAACCTCTCCGCTGAGGAGAGGCTGCGGCGCGAGCGATCCAGGGAGCGCGGACTTGGAGTCACGCGGTACGATTGGCGCGCTTCTCATTCCGGTGGCCTTTCTAACCGTGCCGGCATTCTTGTTCCACTCCCTTCAGGGGTTCGTATATCCTTCAAAAGCTCTTAGTAATGTTTTTCCTCCACTGTGTGAATGTCCTTTGAGGTTCAATCGAATTGTGTATGGTTGTTTGAATTTGGTGGTTTTGTACTATGGACTTTGTACTAGCATTTATCTTTACTTCCCCTTAAAAATCTTGTTTGACCTGCTGAATCATTGGATTTACTTCTTTTACGACTACAATAGGAATGTCCCATGTTTTTTATACGTTTGTAATGAAAGTAAATTGTGTTTAAAATCAAATTGTTAAGCTTACTATTGCCATCTTAAAATCATATTATGAAGTAATTGACTCTTACATGTTGACGCTTTTGAGGCTTCTAGGCTGTTGTTTGAATTGTCATTGTTCCAAACAATGATGGTTATGGGCCTTAGGTTCCTTGCTGTTTGTCATGCGTCAATCTATGGATTCTTGCTGTTGGATTCAATGAGCTGTCATAGGTGGGGCTATGGTGCTTAGGATGGGCAATTTTGTGCCTTTGGGCAGGTACCTGCAACTAATACTCCCCTTATTTTTGAGAGGGTGGGTCGACAGGACTCATGCTATTTGTGGGGCCGCTTGCGAAATCACTACACCAATAATTGGCACGCAATCGCATGCCAGCACGTTGGCGGCTGTTTCGCTCGCCTTGGTCTTGCCTGCACATGGGCGTAGAAATGAACTAAACAGCTGTGGACGCGTCACGCTCACCAAACTTTGGAAAAGCGGCGACATTAATCCAAACGCATGTCAAATAAGCGTAGGCGCGCATGGGTGAGCCAAAATTTGGCGGAGTGGCGTTGGCATCCATCCAAACGTACCCTGTTTTTGTTCATGCAACACATTTTGGGCATCATCTGTAGCTATTGCAAACTTGTTTGGGATGGAAGCCTTTGTTATTGTTGGTTCGAAGCTGTGTGATAAAATTGCAATATGCATTTTTTGGGGTTATTCAAGCAGGCAAAATTGTCTGTAGCACACTGAGAAATGGTGATTTTAGCCGAGACACTTTTATTTGTCTCTATCATCTGTGAAACAATTGTTTTCACATCACCTTTTTTTTTATCTCAAACATAAAATAACTGAAGCATTTGTTATGCCCCCTGAGTCACCAAGTGAGTGAGTGACAAGGTCATGTGCAGTTGCAACTGCACATAGAACCAAGTTCAGCAGTCTCTTGTTTTAGTGATACTCTGATGTTGGAACTTGCGATAGTATTTGCTGCTTCTGAGTTATCTGTATATCCCTTTACATTTTAGATTTTATAGAAGGTGTATATTTGACCTTACTTTGTCCTTTTGAATAGGTGTACTTCCAGGATTTGTCTGGCTCTGAACCTGTACTCAAGCTGCAAAGTTCTCCCACATCCCCAATCATAGACCCTCATCTATCTCCAAATGGGAGTATGATTGCATATGTTAGAGATGATGAGCTACATGTCTCGGGTTTTTCTGATGGGGAAACTAGGCAACTGACCTATGGCGCAAGAGAAAGGGGGAAGGTAGTTTGTTCGTCTTCATGGCAATACTTTAAATTCTTGATAGTTTAATGTTCCTTGCTATTATTATTCATATTATCGACTGATGTCCAACTGGTTGCAAAATATCATTTCTTGTTGACTTTCAGTTTTTGGAATTCTTTGGTTTTGACATATTAGCCTGATTCATATATATGGTACATTGTAATTCAACTGCTTTGTGTTAAAGTACAGAAGTGTTTATCACAAAGATAAGCATTATTCGGGGCCAAATAGCTGCATGATGCTTCTGTTGGATTGAAAGTTTTAACTTACCTTCCAAATGGTAAACTGCAAACTTAATCTGAGTAGCTTATGGTGCTTTGTAAATCTGCAAAGGTTTACAAGTATACAAAAAATTTCGACGTTATTCCAGATTTCTAGTGCACCTCCTTGTAGTCTATGCTATGCACCCGCATGTTAGTGCGTTTATGAAGTTGCTAAATAACACCATGTCACTCCTTAATAATTTATTTTTTCTTCGATGTACTTACCTATGCCATGTAACATATGTATTTGTCAATATACTCCCTCTGTCCCAAATTATAAGTCACTCTGGCTTCCTCAAATTTTCCCAAATAATAATCATTCTCACTTTCCGATACAACTTTATTTCTTACCTATACCCCTCCGTATCTATCTCTCCTCATTTTCAGAACATATCCCATGCCCGGACCCAAAAACGACTTATAAAATGGGACGGAGGGAGTATTAATGTAACAGTTAGAGAAACTTAGTGATGCATCGGCAGTCTTTGATTGGAAAGATCTGATGTTACTCCCTCCGTCCCCTTTTACTTGTCATTCTAGGTGTGGGCACAGTCAAGGTGTAAGTGGGGCAGGTGGTGGGATGCCCGCTACCTGCCGCTTTATCCACTTAATTTAGTAACAGGTTTAGCGGGACCTGCTGGTCATACTACTAATTTCCACTTGATACTGGTGGACGTTGTGGGCATGTTTTTTGCGGATTGTGGATTGTGGTTGCCGCAGGGTCCTGATTTGGGGTGTGCCATGTAATGTGCTAACATTAAAATAATTCAGCATATCTATTCAAGAACATTTCAGAACACACGTACAGTGCCTTCCAAATAAAAAAAAATAGAACAGACAAATGGTACCAACAATGCTACAAACTGCTAAATAACAGGTATTGAGTGGTGGAAAAATCGAGTTTCATAAAGCTATGATTCAACTTTCATATACTTCACACTTCATAAAAAATTTCATATCAAGTCCAATGAACCGGAACATGTATAGATAAA
Source organism: Zoysia matrella (assembly GCA_001602295.1). NCBI lineage: Eukaryota > Viridiplantae > Streptophyta > Magnoliopsida > Poales > Poaceae > Zoysia > Zoysia matrella. The sequence continues at coordinate 33,332 of BCLG01003455.1, forward strand.
AAACTAAGAGAATGGCAGATTCATAAAACAAAAGAACAGCCTTAATCCAGTCCTACGATGGAGTTATGTATCGAACAAGAGACAATCGGGGTGGAGAACAGATTGGTTCCAGTAAAATGGAGATCCTGCGAATTGGAAACAAAGAGAGAGAACGGAATGAAAGGATGACAACCAGCTTGGAAGCATCCATGGCTTCGCCGGTGACCACACAGGAGAATAGCACTGAAGAAGGGAGGTAGCAAAGAGTAGTAGCATCCAATCAAGCTCTCGATCTCGACTCCTCGAGAACAACCAGAGGTCAGTGAGCTGCATGCATCTCTGTGTGGAGGCATTCGCATGGGCCCGTCGCACCGAGGAGGATGTGGCCTTCCATCATCGTCGCCTTCGCGAGGGGGACTGACGTAGCCGTCGCCTTCGCGCTAGTGAGGAGGGGGCCTGCTGTTGCCGCTGTCGCGTGGGGGGAGGAGGAGGCCTGCCGTCCCCATCGTCATTGTGTGGAGAGCTGTTAGATCTCAGAGATGGTAGTACTCCTAGGTAGGTTTCTCCTTCAGAGCCGGCGTCGTGGGTGTTGTGGGACTATGCAGCTGCGCCCGCAAAGTCCAGCGGGCCAAATGGTGAGACCCGCTTCAATCCACTACAGAATATGTGGGCTGCCGCAACCGTCACTAGCACATTTTTAGTTGGGTGGGTTAGGCGGGCTAGCAGGTTAGTCCGCACCACTTACAGATTGAGGGCATGGGAATTAAGGATGGTGAAAAGGGTGGAATGTGCTGAAAACGAGGAGAGAGATAGAGATAGGGATGTATTGGGAATAGAGAAATTTGTATTGGGAAGCGAGAATGGCAAGTAAAAAGGGAAAACTTGTGAACTCTAGGATGACAAGTAATTGGCGACGGAGGGAGTACATGTTATTCAAAATTTCTCTATCTAACATTATGTATGTTTTATATTTCAGATCCATGGGCTAGCCGAGTATATTGCACAGGTACTCATCATGACCCATCAACATTGTTAGGAACACTGTTCTGTTTGGTGCTGGCTAATATTTATATTTTTCTAATTTTAGGAAGAGATGGATAGGAAGGTGGGGTTCTGGTGGTCTCCTGACAGCAAACACCTTGCATTTACTGAAGTGGATTCATCTGAGATTCCACTATATAGAATTATGCACCAGGGCAAAGATTATGTTGGCCCAGATGCCCAAGAAGACCATGCATACCCCTTTGCGGGAGCAGCTAATGTTAAGGTGCGACTTGGAGTTGTTCCTTCCAATGGTGGAGGGGTTACTTGGATGGATCTCCATTGTGGTGAGGCCAATGGTGCCCACAGTGATGAAGAATATCTTGCTAGAGTTAACTGGATGAATAATAATGCTCTTGCTGTTCAAGTTCTCAACAGGACCCAAACAAAACTCAAATTACTTAAATTTGATATTGCTAATGGTAAAAGGGAAGTCCTCTTTGAAGAAAAGCATAATATATGGATCACATTGCACGATTCTTTCTCCCCTCTCGACAGAGGATTGAATAGTAAACATCCAGGTGGATTTATTTGGGCCAGCGAGAAGACTGGATTTAGGCACTTGTATATACATGATAAGGATGGTGTGTGCTTGGGGCCCATCACACAAGGTGATTGGATGGTCGAGCAAATTGTTGGTATCAATGAGAGTTCTGGACTTATATACTTTACGGCTACCCTGGATGGACCGTTGGAAGCAAATTTGTACCAATGCAACCTCTTTCTAGATTGGAGCACACCGTTACAGTCACCTAAAAGGTTGACTCGTCGAACTGGACGGCATTCAGTTATTCTTGATCATCAACTGCTAAGGTTTATTGATGTCTATGACTCATTAAAATCTCCACCGGTGGTCTTGTTGTGTTCTTTGCTTGATGGAAGTGTAATTATGTCTATATATGAGCAGCCGCTAACAATTCCATCACTTAAAAAGTTTCAGCAGCTCTCTCCGGAGATAGTTCAATTCGCAGCAAAGGATGGTACTACCTTATATGGAACTCTCTATATTCCTGATGAGAAAAAATATGGCCCACCCCCCTATAAAACGCTTATTAATGTTTATGGTGGTCCTAGCGTCCAGCTTGTCAGTGATACTTGGATGAGCACGGTTGACATGAGAGCTCAGTATCTACGGAGTAAGGGTATATTAGTTTGGAAGGTAAATGGCTTTGCTACTTATTTCCTATAGGTTGTGCATTCAAACAAATTATTTATAGTAGGTACATTGATTAACTGTAGTGACAGAAGACAAATTGGCTGTGTTACATCTAAGTGATTCGGAAGTAAATTTCTTGTTGTCAGCATATAGGAGTTGATACATGCTTCAGTCAGTTTATACATCCCCTGGAGTCTTTCTTCTCTTAGAATGCACCAGTTCTTAACTGGTAGTTTCATTTATAGTAACTGGAAGTGAACATATATGGATGGAATAAACAAATGCTCGATAGAGAGCGTAGCAGCTTGTAGAATTTATTGTTTGCGTTATAACCTGCTATGACTACATTTGTGGTTTGAAGGTTGTCATAGCCTTAATTGTTACCTCAATAAACTCCATGACATAGCTATTGTATTCTGCTGCATATTCACTAATTGCACATAAATTTGATGGTAAAATGTTGAAACTCTAAACTTCTGAAGAAAGAATATAGACATTCACTTATTGTTGTATATCATGGCTTCCAGCATTTTTCTGGATTTATGACTGATTATGTTAATTGATTTTTAGTTCTTCATGTTTGACAATGTTATTTTTTGGCAGATGGACAATAGAGGATCTGCAAGGCGAGGGCTGCATTTTGAGGGACAGCTGAAGTACAACATTGGTCGTGTGGACGCTGACGATCAATTAGCAGGTGCCGAGTGGCTAATAAAACAAGGCCTTGCAAAACCTGGACATATTGGTCTGTATGGCTGGAGTTATGGCGGCTTCCTCTCAGCAATGTGTCTCGCAAGGTTTCCCGAAATGTTCTGCTGTGCGGTGTCTGGTGCTCCTGTGACAGCTTGGGATGGGTATGATACCTTCTATACTGAAAAGTACATGGGCCTGCCTTCGGAGCATCCTGATGCTTATGAATACGGGTCAATCATGCATCATGCAAGGAACCTTAAAGGGAAGTTGCTCCTAATTCACGGAATGATCGACGAGAACGTGCATTTTAGGCACACTGCAAGGCTCATCAATGCTCTGATGGCAGAGGGCAAGCCATACGAGATACTCCTTTTCCCTGATGAAAGGCATATGCCTCGTCGGCTAACTGATCGGATTTACATGGAAGAGAGGATCTGGGATTTTGTAGAGAGAAGCCTGTGAATTCAAATTGTATAAATTTCTTTCCTGCTTTTGGGCTGGTTATGGCAGGGATGTTTTTGGCACAATCATTCGAATTATTTCATTTTCACCTGTATCTGCCTGGAAATGCAATTCTTTGATTGATTTATCTGTGTTGGCACGTGGCAATTGCCCTTCAAGGCACCAAAATAATCCAAAAATCATGGAGTCGTCCCATTTTGTTTTTGCGTGGAATCTATTTTGGCATTGTGATTTCTCCATTTTCCTACTTGTTTTATGCTTTATATATTGTCATCGTGTTTTTGGAATTATATGGCTCAGCGCAAGGTTCGTGCTGATGCTGAAACTTGTACCGGAGTAAATTCCCGACATGGATTTTTGCATTTCGATGTTGAAACTTCTGGACTAAACTCCCGACTTGGATTTTGGCACCTGGAGTAAACTTCTGGAGTAAACCACCGTGTCAAATGCATTTGCGATTCACGATGCTTGCTATTAGTGCCACGCTACGATAATAGCCACTGTATTAATGTAAGTTGAAATACAAAGCAGCTGTGCATCGAACAAGTTTGCAAAAAGAAAAAAATCCATTTGTACAATTTTTTCGATGCTATCAATGAACTTGAAACAAGAACATCATGCCATTTCCTATGCACGTGTAAAATTCCATATTTGTTGAAAACACAATCCGAGTGTTTGTTCCCACGAGGCGCATGATCAAAGCGATTCTGCAAGGGCAAAGCATACTTGACAGGTTCTATGGTTCTACATAAACACCTTATCGCTCCGTAAAGTTTGGTCTGGTGCCATTCACTCGGCCGGGGATCGCAGCATAAGTGGCCAAGTGCGCTGCCTACAACAATTTTCGTACACTCGATCCATTATATATACGTTCATCCTACCATGCACGATGTGAATCAAGCTCTTGTAGTACTGGAGCTACAACTCAGCTGTAAATAGCAATTTAAATGGCCAAACATGTGGCTGTAACTACGAAAGAACAAATAGTAAACATTTGATCAAATGGGGTAATCAACACCAGGCATAAGACGCTGCATCAATCATTTGATATTCAGCAACTCAACGTTTTCTTGTTCGAACCCTAAAGCAAAAAACTATTGGTTCCAATACAACGACTCAGCGCAAATTAAGGGAAATCATAAACACCAGAGTCGATGTCTATAATGCAACATGTCAGAATAAAATATATGATTTTGATATGTTTACTGCTGTCTGTTGGCACATGAGGCATAGATAAAAAAGAAAGCATTACATGTAAGGAGACAAAATTACTGGCTAATGAATACACAATAAGGTTCTAATGTTTGTTTCAAAATTTCCTTCATTGAATTTTCCATTTCTGTTCCAAGGCACTGCATATCCGAGTTAAACAGCAGGCAGCACTTAAAGGGTAATTGCAAACTGCATGAACAGAGCAGTCAACATAGTTAAAAGAAACATATACTTCAGTAGATAAATTTCTTTTTAATTTGAAGTTTGCACTGCAAAGATAAGACAACATAATAATATATATATATATCAAGATACTAGTTGAAATATCCTTTTTACCAAGCCATATAAGCATTCAAGCATATTAGCACATCTAAAAAAATCAGTTGCTAGCTTCCACTCCAGAAAAAAAGAGTGACTAATGCTTAAAAGCAAGATAATAATTAAAACAAACATTGCAATTCCAGGTTGCTGCCATTATTATTGCCATAACTATGAGATGCACTTCTATGAAAATGGTGGAATCAGATAGTTTGTAGCATCATTTTGTCCAAATAGTAAATAAAAAGAAACTGTAAGGAAGCTATGACATTAGTATCCACATGCACCATGTGGCAAGCGTAGAACAAAATTATAGTCAAAGAAGATAATATAGAAATTATGGAGTGCCAATCTGATTGGGTACTAGTTCACAGTGTTTGAGTATTTTAATTGTTCCAATTATAGGATACTTACTTTGTATGTAATCATCTGAGTATTCATTGTCAATCTTTCCGTGGGCCATAGCGCCAACCTGGAACAATGAGCAGACAACACAGTATTAAAGTATAAGCATAATTAAGGAACAAGGCAACAAAATGAATTCAATATATCTTTTACTCACCACAAACACAAGGGTCTCATCATCACTGGATTTGGCAACATAGTCAAACAAGTTGACTGACTTCTCTGCGCTATATGAAAGGCCTAAGACCAAAAACCATCAATTAGCATATCTAACCTGATTCAGAAACATATTATATAGACTACAGAGCCAAATAAATTCTCACCAATCTTCCGTGCACCAACAGGTAGATAGCGGGTAACAGGATTTTTAATAACATTCAGAAGCTTCTCACGCTTTCCAACAGCTGTAATGCTCAGCTTTTGCAACAATTGTGCTGCCATATAGCTACTTGCATCAGCACAGTGATGAAATAATAGAAACACAAGTTACACAAGACATACAAGTTCTAGTAACTTACACATCAAACCACAGAACCGTTTGAATGTCCGTGGCATGCGAACATGAGGTTTGATTTCAAATAATACCCCCTTTTCAGTCCTGACGTAAACAGCTTGTAACCTTCCAGCCTTAGTTAAAGGGCTATCAAATATTGCCAGCAGGGCCTACAAGAGGTTTCGCAAGCAAATTGAAGTTCCGTAAGACTTGCTGGAAAGGGTTTCTGAATGGAGAGGGGGGGGGGGGGGATGCTTCGGCCCAAGCAACTGTTTATTTTAGAAATCTTCAATGTTTTCTTTAAAATCATATAAAAAGCAGCTCTTACCAGTAGCACTATGTTCATGGAGCCACCGTAACAAGATACACAGAAGCCAATATTGTGGGACAGTTCCAAAAGAACAAACAGTTGACACTCAATGCACAAATGATTAATTGGAAAATACAATTGTAAACAAAGAACAAGAAGCTCATACAAAAGGTTAATTCTGATTTCCATTTACTTCAAGGAAGGATGGATTGAATGTAAATAGGATTGATTCTTATTAACCTGCCAGTAATTTCAAAACATTAAAATGATAAAAAACTGCATTACCTGATGAATGATGTCAGGCCTGTAATCAGCAGGATTGCGACCTTGCTTTCTCAAATAATTAGCATGGTCATCTGAGTTCAAGATTTGCATAGTCTGCACAAAATGTTAAATAATTGTAAATACTAATTACCATGTATGACAAGCATCATCTTGAAAAGAGTGCATCCATATTTTTGCTTTACTAGTTTTTGCCCCAATTAAGGTTCGTAACCATGCTTCAGTTTACAGCAAATCAGGAAAGTTTGAATCTGCTTTTTGCATGACAGAAGGATGAAGACTATCAGAAATTGACCACATACAGCCTAGAATCAGGTAGTAAAGTCCCAACTAACATTGCAAATTTAGTTGGGCAGCCCACAATCCTTTCGCAGGGACAACATGCATATACTCGATAAGCATTAAAAACATCAACAGATTCACTTTCACCCAGCTAACAAAATCTTCTACTGCTTCATAATCAGAAATTAATACCAGTCCTGATAAAAAGTATGCATTTGATCCAATAATGCTGCAATATGGTGTCATTCAGTTCGATATTTATTAGCCAAAATTGTCGAGCGAGTTCTTTTCCTCCTGCAAGCTACTATTCAACCAAATTATTTTCAGTTTCACGAAAAGGAGATTTTTTTTTTCCAGTTTCCCCTTTCTCATTTGCAGAAAAAAATTCCCAGCTCTAAGGTCCATTGGTAAAACCAAACATCCGAAACAAACTGCCCTAATCAAATATCAGCAAGAGCCAGAACAAAATCAGGTCCATTGGTAAAACCAAACATCCGAAACAAACTGCCCTAATCAAATATCAGCAAGAGCCAGAACGAAATCGCAAGAAGCACAGAAATTTCTTGCTGCAGCCAAGCCATCCTCACCTTGCCAACTTTGCCGACTTCCAGGCAGGCCTTCTCGAGCACGAAGATGGCGCCGGGCCGCCGCTTCCCGTCCACCGTCCGTGGCACGACCGGGAGCCCCTCCGCCGCCACATGCTCCTCTCCCTCCCCCGTCGCCGCGATGTCCTCTTCCTTCACCTCCTCATTCACGTCCTCCGGAGGCGGTTGCACCTCCTCCACCTCGTCGGAGGCCGCGGCCTCGTCGAGCTTCCGCTTCTTCTTGCGCCCCTTCACTGCGTACGGCCGCCCCATAGCTGTCGCCGCCTCGTCGCGACGTCGCTCGAGTCTGTGGTAGGGGATGAAAGCAGAAAGAGAGGTCTAGGGTTTCTGTTTGTGTTGGGTTTTTTTTTTTAAGCGGGAATCGGAACCGAAGGGTGGGAAAGGAAATCCCGGTCCGGTCGAAATGGGATTAGGAATGGACTTGAGTTCCGGAATGGCGGGCGGACATTCCAAACGGGCCTCGTTGGATACGTGGCCCGTGTTGGTTTGGTGGAGGCCCGAGTCCAGAGACCGCCACCACTATCCGTTCCTTCCCCCGTCTCCGGTTGCATCCTCCGCCTCCGCCTCCGCGACCGCGCCCCGATCCAGATCCAGCCGACCCGCTTCCTCCCGCCGTGGCTGCGCGTCTGCCGTGGGCGCGCTCATTCACCTCGGCCGCCTCTCCCCTTCGGCACCGGCGCGGAGCAGAGATCCACACAAGCTAGATTCGTGCTGATTTCCTCCTCTTCTGGTAAGCAACGATCTTAAGCTTTGCGTCGCGGGATGCTATAATTGATGAGGCTTCCAATCTTTTTCGGTGGTCCAGCTATCCCTGCGTCTGTAGAGCTCCTCACGGATGCGTGGCCTCGGGGCCGTGGGTGCCTCTATCGCCGGGATTGAGGCAGGCTGAGCTGACCTCAGATTTTTCTCACGGGCGCTTGCCTTGATGGTCATTTGAGGCGTTTGGGATCTATCTCGATGCTCCAAGTAGGTTTTGAGCCTATTGATCGATGGAGCTAGCGAGGGGCGAGCTTCATGGTTTGCTATTTTGGAAAAAAAAAATTGTAGATAATGGAACAAAAGTTCCATTTTGGAAGTTGCCCTACAGCATGGTGTAGAGTAGGATTAGGCATGTTGTTTAGTTTCTTTGCTTTCATGGCATGTTGTTTAGTTTCTTTGCTTTCATGGTGACATAGTTGTGGTGTGTCTGTATGGTTTGATTGATTTGACATGCCCAAAAGAACACACTCCCATGCCTTTTCTATCACATGATTATTTGAATGGATATGTGGATATAATCTGTTGCCCAATCGATTTGAACACCACATGTGTTGTAATATAGTTGGATTGCTGTAAGCCTGTAACTACTAGAAAACCTATTAGTATGAAAAACCAGGTCAAAATAATCAATTGGATTGTCCTGACCCATCTGGACCATGTTCTAAAGGAGACTATATGAATAATTTGCCTGCTGCTGTGCTCTGCAATTAGGACAAAATGATAAGAGGTTAAATGTCTGAAGTTATATGATGCTCTAATATGCAATGCAAACTCTAGGTCTTAGTAATAGATTACAATTGAAACCTAACTGTTGCATAAGGGTAGGTCTAATAAGATTTTCAACACTATAAAATTATTGCACTAACTCCGTTACCGGCCTTACAAATCTGTCATATGCATTGCTTTTGTATGTAAAGTTCTAGTGCTCATCTGACTTAATCCTCAGCAGTCTCACTTTCTTTGAAAGCTATTTGCTGAAACCAGATCCATTTATTTTTTGTTGGGTCACACTATTTCTAGGTGATTATACCAAGGGTCGTAAATGGCTGAAAGCTGGCCAGAACGCTCGAAGCATATGTCTACAGCAGCACCATCTTCATCGCGAAACTCAAGGCAACGGTAAATATAATTCTATGAATATTTCAGCCATCATTTAATTTTTGCATTTTGAATATATTACTATTTTCATGGTGCCTCAGTAATAGCTTGGTAATTGAGTCACCTTTTTTAGTAGCAGAACCTTTCTTAGAGGCTATCATGTAGCCTGGTTATAAAATGTTTAAGTGCAATGGATTGGTGCTGTCTGATTATAATTTTTCAGATAAATTGCCGAAGTTTATTCAATACCTACATGTTTATATGAACTAAATCCTTGATGGGAAATTGCGACTAAATATTAATTTCCAAGCAATTTATTCTGATTCATGATATTTCAAATCACTTTCTTCCACAAAATTAAATATATTACATTTGTAACAATTTCTGCTAATTCACTTCTATGAAAACAAAATGGTATCCTTATAAAGGTTTGACAATTCAGTTTAATCGTTTTATGCAATTTTGTGATCCATCTTTCATTATCTTCATTCCTATGTACCCTTGAGCTTGTTTTGATGTCTGTGTGTGTTGTTGTTTCTGGCAATGAATGTTCTTTGCTAGGCGATAAATGCATTGTGTGGGGGCTGCCTTGCCATTTTCTTCCTCTATGGCACAATCTGTCAATATCTTTGTCCAACTCGTTGCCCTTGGTCTGATGTATCAACTACCAAGAATGATTTATACACAATTATATACAGATTAGCAATGCATGCATGAACTTATATTTTTATACAAGAGATGAAAAAGTATATGAAATTCCTTGGATCCGTGGTGAATTGTAGCAACTAGCAACCACTGCTTCCTCAGTTGCTAAATTCTCTCTGCTGTTTTCATTATCATCAGGAACATCTTCCATCTATTAGCTCAACGAGAGGTCTCACCTCGATCAAAACACCAAGCTAAAAGAATATGGAGTAAACCTCCAAAATCAGGGGCTGGTTTAATTGATTCAAGATTTACTGATACAGATGCTAAACAGGATATCTTTTCTTGGTATGGAAGCTTTTTTTTCCACTTGGGTTTGGTATTAAAAAGAGCAGTCTTTCATATTCTCATGGAAAAAAGAGCAGTCTTTCATCATATTATCTGTTGAGTCGCAAATTGAGATAGTATTTGTGTTTCCTTTTCTATCTGAGTTTTTAAACTTCACTATGTACAGGGCTGAATCACAGTCCCTGCATCATTGGTCTGCCAAGTATTGCCCTCTGTTACCACCTCCTAGGTCAACTATTGCAGCTGCTTTCAGTCCAGATGGAAAAACACTTGCATCCACACAGTAAGTGTATTGACGCTCAATATATGGACTAAACTGGATGACATGCACACTCACTCCATCTATTCTCTCAGTGGTGACCATACTGTGAAAGTTATTGACTGCCGTACTGGGAAATGTTTGAAAGTTTTGAGTGGACATCGTCGTACTCCTTGGGTGGTATGCCTATCAAACTGTCATCATTTTACTATTATATGTATATTAGAATCACATGTTTCAGGATCTAGCAAGGAAAGGACTCAATGATAATATGATTCTTGTTTGTTCAATAACCATTTTTCTAGGACACCAATCTGTCTGCTCTACAATTCATAACACATGGTTGTTTTTTGGAGACTATCTTTGTTAGCTGACTATCCTTTTTGGTTTTTAATTTTCTTTAAAAAGATGTGCAACAATCTTTTCACCACTTTGTCTATTATCACCAGATATTACTTCCTAATGTATATGCTGCTGATTTATCGCAGGTCAGGTACCATCCTTTACATTCTGATATTCTGGCTAGTGGAAGTTTGGATCAGGAAGTTCGCCTATGGGATGCTAACACAGCATACTGTATTGGATCACAAGACTTCAGTAAATACCTCAGCATTTCTTACATACTGTTTGTGGGATATTTAGGCCCTCTTTATTTGAGCTGGAGCTTTTGAGCTTTTAGAGAAGCTCGCTCGTGGGTAGTTAGTTGAAAAGCTGGCTGGTGAAATTTAGATGTTGGCTTTTGTAATATTCATTTAGCTTTTCTGCACACCAAAAGCTGGAAAAGCAGCCATCAGTGAGCTTTTCAGCTTTTAATTCATTTATGCAAAAGCTAGCTTTTCAGCATTCCAAAAGCGAGCTAAAGCTGGAAAAGCAGCCGTCAGTGAGCTTTTCAGCTTTTAATTCATTTATGCAAAAGCTAGCTTTTCAGCATTCCAAAAGCGAGCTTTTCAGAACCTTGTTTGTTTCAGCTTCTCAGTTTTCAGCTTTTCAGTTGGAAAAGCTAGCTAAGAAGCTGAAACAAAGAGGCCCTTAGAATCAGCTGTAACATTTCATGTTCCTTTGGCAGGTCGCCCAATAGCGTCCATTGCATTTCATGCAAGGGGGGAGATTCTGGCAGTTGCATCAGGTCACAAAGTGAGACACTGAGACCCATAGTGCTGAACTTAAACAACAGAAAAAGGATATTTTCTATATTAGTTTTATGATCACTGGTTCTATAATAATACGTGTATTATATGACAGTTATACATATGGAACTACAAACGTGATGAAGGTCCGGTTATTATAATGAAAACCCGCCGTTCATTGAGGGCTGTGCATTTTCATCCATGTGGTGCTCCATATCTTCTAACAGCAGAGGTAGAAATATAGAATACCCTGAGCCCTGCACTTACGCTTTTCCTTCCCTGTTTTACGTTTGCTTTATGAACCTATGCAAATCTTCAATTTCAGGTTAACAATCTTGATTCCGCTGACTCACCCCTGACTCTTGCAACATCATCTGGTTACTCAAATTACCCTTCACTCCTGTTGTTTGCAAACATTAACTCCAGACGCTGTCCACATCCAGAGTCTAATATGACAGCACCTAGCTCATTGTGGCCTGCACATTTGAGGAATAAGAGAAATATTTCACATGGGAATGACTCAATTAATAGTTCAAGCAGTGAACACCGAATATTATTATCATTGACTCAAAATCTAAAATCAGATGCTGATAACCAACCTGACCAGTTTGCTACCCCGATGGATGTGTGCCCAAGAGAACCATCTGCATCTAATGATGTTGTCGATGCTGTTCCTGATCTTGTATCAAATGGCACTGAAACACATGCTGTTCGGAACCAGCCTGGCTCAAGGCTACTGGGCAGCAGCTCTATTAATAATCTTGAGAGGTTTAATGCTAGAGATGATGTGCAAATGTCTTCCATGAGCAGCCCTGTGCCGAGTCCTGCTACAGCGGGGTCTTCAATGCCTGATGACCGTCATGCTATGGCAATGAATATGTTTACAACTTCTGGTGCATTAGATGTTCAAATGTCTCAAAGAACTATGGAGAGGGGACAACATAATCATTATCCCTTTGGTGAAGCACATAGCTGGGAGGTGCCTTTTTTGCAAGGTTGGTTGATGGCCCAGAACCATACAGATCTGCACCCTGCACCGGGAAACAATAATGTCCTTGAAGACCTATCTCTTGGCGGTGCCGCAGCAACTAATAGCATGAGAAGGGAATCACAACACATGCATAACTTTGGACATCCAGGTGCTTCACAATCAATTCAAATTACCACTGGCAGTTCTAGAGGATCAAATCGACGTTATGGGTTGCGTTCTATACCTGGTGTTGGGAGTTCACTCATAGGTCCTCGAATTGATGAATCTGAACTTCATAATGCTTCATTGGGTGTTGGGTCAGAAGTTGCTGCCTCACTGTTTGCTATTGGCAGCACTGAATTACCCTGTACGGTGAAGCTAAAAATATGGCGGCATGATATCAAGAATCCATGTGTCTATCTAGCACCTGAGGCTTGCTGCTTGACAATTTCTCATGCTGTTCTCTGCAGGTGCATAATTGTGCATTTGTTCCCTCTTCATTTCATCTTATTTACATTAGCCAGCAACAGCTCTTTTATTTATAATAATTTTCTGTAGAACAGTTCTAAATAAAATGCTCAGTTGTACATTTTTGTTGTGTCATTTGTGGTACCTTTTGTGTTTGTTGCAATTTGAGCTTCAATAGAGTTAAGATCTCATTTCTTACTTGGAAGCTCTTGATTTTACAGTGAAATGGGTGCCCATTTTTCCCCCTGTGGACGATTCCTGGTAGCCTGTGTTGCATGTTTGCTGCCTCAAACAGAAGGTGACCGTGGTAGCCAATTGCCTGTGCAGTATGACTCTATAGGCTCCGGATCATCACCAACTCGTCACCCACTTCCCTCTCACAGAGTAATATATGAGCTCCGGGTTTATTCTCTGGAGAAGGCGACGTATGTTTCCTCACCTTTCTCTTTGCAGCTTGTTTTATACCATGTTCCCTGTTTGCTGATGTTGATCTATATTGAAATCGGTAACGCCTTGCAGTTTTGGGGAAATTCTTGCTTCTAGAGCAATAAGAGCAGCACATTGCTTGACCTCCATTCAGGTTATTTTCTTTTTCATTTATTTGTGTTCATGTGTGCAAACAGATGCGTGCCTCACTCCATATGCTCCAGGCCAGAAATTTCTTACTCCCTCCGTCCCAAAATAAATTTACGTTTGGCTCCGTGCCATCTACCTTTGATCAATGATTTCTATAGATTTATTTAACTTTAAAAACATAATATTTGTACTTTAGATTCGTCATAAGAAATACTTTCATAATATGTATATAATTTATAGGATTAAATTTATAAAAAGCAGTGGTCAAAGACAAGTTTGACAAAACTGACGTAAACTTATTTTGGGACGGAGGGAGTACTTTGCTTAGAAAATTGTGGCTTGTATCAGACGAATATTGTACTCGTCTAGGATTCTCATCAATAATTTGATCCTGTTCGGTCTCATGTTTGCTGCAGTTCTCACCTACATCAGAACACATACTTTTGGCATATGGTCGTCGGCATGTCTCTCTGCTTAGGAGCTTTGTCATGGATGAGGGTCATAAGGGGCTTCCTGTATATAATATCTTGGAGGTATATATAAGTCATATGATCATATCATAGCTTGATTGGTTAACTATTTTTTAATGGAAATTGTGTCAGTGCTGATTTTGCATTGGGATGATTCTTATCTTCTGATACTTTAGTTTGAAAGTTGAAACGGTATCCCTACTGCCATTCACAATTAATGTTTCTCATATGCAAGCTAAAGATTTGGATGCATTTTCTTTTCATTAGGTGTATAGAGTTTCAGATATGGAGCTAGTTAGAGTGCTTCCAAGTGCTGAAGATGAAGTGAATGTTGCTTGTTTTCATCCTTCCCCCGGAGGTGGCCTTGTTTATGGGACTAAGGTGAGTAGAAAATTAGTTCAATAAACAAATATATTGTTAATTGATTATGCTTTCATCATGCTGAACTATAGGAAGGGAAACTCAGGATCCTTCAGCACAGTGGTGCAGATGTGACAAACATGGGGCTGAATTGCTTTACGGACGAAAATATGCTTGAGGTAATGAGTTGTTCCTTTTGTTCTTTATGTTTTTAGTTACTTGATCTGCTTTTTTTCCTGGTACATTTTGTATATTGATTGAAGCTATCGATCTGCCTATCTTCTGATTAGTGGCCATGTCAGCCTCATCTTCATCTTCATCATTTAATAGCGCTACATTACCATGTTAATTAATGCTGATTTTTTGGGGGCACTAGTAGGGCCTCCAATTAATGGGGATTACTATATCCAAATTCCAATTTATGTTTCATATGGATATATTGGTCCAGCAGGGGTACATGGCTGGTACAACAGGCCGCTAAGGTGGGGGTGCTGGAATCAGAGGTGTTTCTCCATGGAGCATGCTGCGAGATGAAATTCCCAACATATGTGGGGAATCTTCTCTAAAGCTGTCCTATAGTAATAACAACACTTCAATCTGACTGTCATCATGAGGTTATAACATCTTTAAGAAGATAAAGATAGAAAGGATGAACAAATTGTCATGAACCTGTTATGCCACATATTTAATCATCTTACCATTTCCAGAAAACCAGAAGCTATGTTGAGATTTCTGATCACCGTAACCACCAACTTTGGAGCCTGCGTGACTGCATCCTTTGTTGAGTTGTTTGTTACTGTTAGTACTATACTGCTGTTTTTTTTTTAACTTTCTTTTGGTTGGGTCATGTAGTTCATGATTGGTTTCATCTCTAGTGTACTCCCATTTGCCAACAAATGCTTGATTTTTTTCCTTTAACCTACCATTTCTGCTAGATCTTTACCATACATAAAAGAGCGAGCTGGTGCTGGCCGGTCGTGGTTTATCTGCCCCCTATCTCAGCTCATTGCTTGCCAGTCCTTCCCAGCCTCCCACACCCATACAGTCGCGATTCCCACTCTTCCATGAGCAAAGAGAAAAAAACAACAGCCAGCATCCAGCCCTTTCTATTCATACACAGGTGAACCCTGATGGTTGACAATGACAGGCTGCAATTGGGTCAGAATCATTGGGCAAGAATCTGTACGATTTGAGCTGCAGCTGAGGGCTGAGCAGGCAATTCTTGGTATCACCAGCGAGAGCATTCACAAGGCTGTGCCCCACCGGCTCCGCTCCCCAGGTCCTTAGTGCGGCTACTGGAGCAGCAACATCTTGGGGTTGAGCTGCGGCAAAGAAAGTGGCAGGAAGGTATGATGTGCTGCTGCAGTCCTGTCACCATTTTTCTAACTACCATGACTAGCTTCATCTGCCTCTTGTGATTCAAATTTAGTCTTCAGTTATTGTTTTTGGAGCTACGGATGAAGCAATTGGTCCATCTAAACAAAGAAATCTTTCCATACACACACAACGAGAAAAGAGACAATCCTATTCACCCAAACAAGTATGATTGACATCTCACTGCGCCTGCAGCAGAACAAGTAGGTTCAGTGGCACTGGATTTGGAAAGGGAGACACTTGATTTTCCTTGCTTTCGGTCCATGTGCTTGATTAGGAAAAAGTGGAGCTCAGTTTGGATACAAGATGCAGATTTGGTTCATCCCATGGAAATAAATCCGAGCTTGATTTGATGGTGACGAAACACAAAGAAAGAACAAAGGGATCATCTAGTGATCTGAGCTAAGTTCTATCATCGCCTGCATTGTTAGGATCGTTGCTCGGGATTGGGAGAGAGTTGGCACCGTCTGCACCATGGCGCCCAAAGGGGCAGGAGGCGCAGGGGAATCCCCAAAACAGATTTCTCCTGTTCTATTGCTTGATTTCTTCAATCTCTGATTACACTTATTTATAGCCTCTACGGCTAACTATGGATCCTATATTAAAGAATCTGATCTTATCCACTCGACTCCTAAATTAAAGGACCTCTACAAACTAAAGATCCTATATAAAAGGAAAGATTATCCTAATTGAGAAAAAATAGGGAAAAGATAATAGAGGCTGATCTTAGCCCCTAGGTGGGACCGACTGGGGTGGCGCCAGCCCCCTGGCGCACATAACATGCATGTTAGGCAATTCAACAGAAGCCCCTCAGAGCAGTGTGCTCCAGGAGGAAGCGTGAAGAGATTGACATTGGAGCTGAGTTGATTCTCTCCCTTTCCCCCAAATGACCATGGGAGACGTGCTACGAGATATGCTAATCACTGAAGAATGTTAAATGATTTGTATGAAAAATAACTCGGTTACAAGATTCCAACTTCGATAATATAAAGCCATGTTCTCCTAAACGGGTTTAAACAGCCTTTTAAACAGTAGTAGGATGGTTACTGTGTTGGCCTAAATGGCTGTTTAGACTGTTAATTTCCGTTTTTAGCTTGATTAAATGGCCATTTAAACCAACATTTGGCTGAATGGTGGGGTCACCGATTGTCTACCGTTTACCTTTTAGGAAAACAATTATAAAGTACACCGAATTAATTTGGAGTCAAGTTGAAGCACATTGTATATGTGTCCAAGCAACCTTTCTGAGCAGATGTATGATAAAGAAATAGCAATATCCTGTGCTGTAGCCTATAAGGAGAGATGTCACAGCTGGCTTATATTATTGCCACAAATGGTATGCTTTTATTAGGTTTGTGCTGGGTAAACCTGTTTTCAGTATGAAATCAAACACACTGGTGGCAAATCATGGACAACCTGCCAGTTCTTTTTATAGTACTTGTATCTTGTTTAATATTATTTGCTTGGGATCCTTTGAGGCATATTCTTATTATTTTTATAGGCATGAGATCACATTATGTAATATATTTGTTGTCTCATTATTTTTAGATTCAAAGATATGCTTTGGAGTGCTGAAGGATTGACCACGTCATGTGCCTTTATGCTTCTATGGTAATTACCAGCATCACTTTTTTGTCTCTACTATTTTTTTGTTTATGGTGATCCCATAGTTGGTGTTAACTATTATCGATTTTATAGCTGAATCTCTCATTAGCAGTTTATATTTTGCTCCCGTCGGTTTTAAAATATTGACACCATTGGCTTTTAACATCATTTTTGACAATTCTTCTTATTAAAAAAATTTGTTCAAATGTGTAAAATTATTA
>BCLG01003456.1:0-50450 GCA_001602295.1 Zoysia matrella
GACCTGAACGTCACCCTCTTCGACATCGGCGCCATTGTGTTGTCCACCAACAACTTCGCGACCTCGGCGAAGCTTGGCGAAGGCGGATTCGGCACTGTTTACAAGGTAGTGTTTGTAACAGTTACAGTAAATGTGCAAGTAGTTTGCGTTTGATTTAGTTAGAGGGTCTTGAACAGTGAAAACGAGATGAATTTTGAAAATTTTTGGAACGAATCAGGGTGAACTGGAAGGAGGTCAGACGGTGGCGGTGAAGCGGCTGTCGAAGTACTCGACGCAGGGCTTGGACGAGTTCAAGAACGAGGCCATGCTCATCGCCAAGCTGCAGCACGTGAACCTCGTCAGGCTTCTGGGGTGCTGCATCCATGGTGAGGAGAGGATCTTGGTCTACGAGTACATGGAGAACAAGAGCCTGGACAACTTCATCTTTGGTACGGTACTAACTACCAAATCGACTCAAACCGTGTTCTTCTCGTCTTCACGCAACCATTTTTCTTCCAGTGGATTTACAAGTGAACGAAACATGTGGATGAATTTGCAGATAAGACTCGATCGTCGCAGCTGCACTGGCCCAAGCGGTTCGACATCATCCTCGGCATTGCCCGGGGACTGCTGTACCTGCACCAGGACTCCCGGTACAAGGTGATTCACCGGGATCTCAAGGCCGGCAACATCCTGCTCGACAGGGACATGAACCCGAAGATCTCCGACTTCGGCGTGGCGAGGATCTTCGGCGACGACACCGACTCGCACACCAGGAAGGTCGTCGGAACATAGTAAGAGACAACTAAGCTAGCTCCTTGATTAATTCTTCCCAAGCTAGATGATAACTTTACGAATGGCGGCGATATTGGCGACTGACGCGGAGGGAACGAAATGCAGCGGGTACATGTCTCCGGAGTACGCGATGGACGGCGTCTTCTCGGTGAAGTCCGACGTGTTCAGCTTCGGCGTGCTGGTCCTCGAGATCGTCAGCGGCCGGAAGAACCGGGGCATGTACAGCAGCGACGAGCAGACGAGCCTACTCAGCCACGTAAGTTACACGATCATCTCATCAATCCAGTCCTGCGTGTCACGAGCAGAGCAGAGCGCGTTCCATTGCTGACACGGAGCAAAATTGGTCATCTGTCAATCTATGGCCAGGCGTGGAAGCTGTGGAGAGAAGGCAACGCGCTGGCGCTGCTCGACGAGGCGGTGGCCGGCGCCGGCGCGTTCACGGGCTCGGAGGTGCTGCGGTGCGTGCACGTGGGGCTGCTGTGCGTGCAGGAGCGGCCCGAGGACCGGCCGCACATGGCGGCGGTGTTCCTGGCGCTGAGCAACCCCGGCGCGGCGCTCCCGCAGCCGAGGCACCCGGGGTTCTGCAGCGACCGGGGATCCACGTCCACCGACGGCGAGTGGTCCTCCACCTGCACCGTCAACGACCTGACCGTCACCGTTCTCCAAGGCCGGTGAGGCATGCTGTGTCATGCCCGCGCAGGTCCTGATCGAGATGAAAGGGATGCTCTGGGTGCTTGCTTCCGGATCGGTGAATAGTGCGTGGAAGAAATGTTTCTCGTTGGGCCAGGTTGGAGTATACGTTGCGCTCATGTGCTGACTATTGTACATGGGGGTGGATGTCGCAACAGGATGCCCCCTGCTGTGTAGTCACAGACACAAGGACCCGTACGGGCATCGGGTACGTACATGCGGCAGCGACGGACAGTGATGAACAGTACGGTAGTGGAGCTGCTTCGGTGGATGTCGTGGACCAGGCCATGTTCCAATTTTTGGGTTGATAACGGCAGGCATCGGTGCGTCTCGATGCACCAAACATGATTCGATGAACATTGGAGAAATCACAATTCAGCTCTCTTTTTTTTTTCAAAAATACTTTGTATGTTTTGGATTGGTTTGTTTTTTGTTGGCCCTCCTGGGGGAAGGATGGAAAGAGAGATGAATCCAAAGCACACAACTATTACCCTGAAATGTTTTCTATTCGAACCTGATGATAGATGTTGCAGACATACGAATGCGACGGTGCAGCAAAATTAACCGTCAAAATTGAGAGGGTCAGTGCTGTTAGCACTGGGCACTGTCGTATCTACCCGTACTTTGGGTTCCCGGTGTCCATGACTCCGAGAACGGGAAGTGAATGTTCTTTTGTTACTATTACATCTGTAATGTTGGTTAATTCTTCAGTGCCATGCTTACATCTGTAATGTTGGTTAATTCTTCAGTGCCATGCTACTGCAGTTGAGCGGTGGAGCTAAGCGATGGTGATGCAGGCTTATGTGCTGCGCTTGTACTACTGACTATTATGTGCGTTACTCACGCTGCCCGACCAACCTTGGTCGGTCTGATGCAGTTGTCGAGGACCTATGCTTGCTTAGCTTATTCTTTTTCAAATTCAAGTGATAATACTCCGATGCGAGTCGTTATGTACCATGTGACAAACGTTGAGATGATTTAACATTGACCAAGCTAAAAATACTTATATATTTTGAAATATAACTAGCATCCAAGATGTAGAAGAAAGATGAAAGGTAAACAGACACTATATTAGAACTTTTTCTACGTGATGTAACACACAAACTTATCACCACACATCTTTGCAAATCTAGACGCTAGCAGAAAACATAACGAAACAAACTACCGTTTTATCATATACTATATCCTCCTTGGTGATATGAACGGCGGAAAACCGAAATATAGATGGCCACAGAAATTACAACTCAACTGAGCGACCATCTCAAGCTTCAAAGTCTCGATGTCGAACGAGTATGAAAATGTACCCTCGACACCCGCCAGAAAAATGTAAGCTCGTGTAGTCGAGGGCGGGGAACGGGAGCGCCTTCTTCATCCGCCACTCATCGGCTCTCGCCTCCCCGTTTCGGGCGCAGTCGTAAGAGTAACAGTTGAGAAACTCGCAGTCACCGGCCTTGCAGCTGAACATCGCCAGCCTGCCTCCCCCCGCCTCCGCGATGAAAACGCCATGGTCCTCGTGGTCGAGCGGGAGCTCCACCGTCGAGAGCTCCGTCCTGTCGATGTCGAGCTTGAGGAGCTTGTTCTGCTCGTTCACTTTCCAGTAGAAGCAGCCGTACGCGTAGCAGGGGAAGTGGAGGAACGGGTTTTCTTCCGGCCCGTCGCTCAGTCCTAGGGCGTCCCATCTCGCGGACGCGCCCAAGGTCCAGCTGCCGGAGGCCGAGTCGAAGACGAGAACCACCACCTTTGTCTCGCGGCACAGCGTGCCGATCACTCTGGAAGATATCCAGTCCCTTCGTCGTCGTCCTTGCCTGCGTACGGGGCAAAGGCGGCACCGAAAAATAGTAGATCGTCTTCCGATCCATCTTGATCCGTTGGCGCCGGCGGCAGAGGCAGGTATCTCCACGGGACGGCGGAAGGATCGCAGACCACGACCTCCGTCGAGACGGCTCCCTCATCGGTTTCGCTGCAGACGAAGAGGAAGCGGCCGTCGCGAACGTCGCCGGCGTACCAGTCGTCCGGCACGCTGGATTCGCTGGACTCCGGAGGGAGGTGCGCGGACAAGGAGATGCCCGCCGCCGCCAGGGCGCGCGGCCGGAGCGTTGGGGTGCGGCGCCTCGACGGGGTGGTAGCCCTTGGCGACCGCGAAGTCGAGGAAGCCGAGAAGGAGCGGCGGGTGGCGGGCGCGGTAGCGGCGGAGGAAGGTACCGTCGGTGATGAGGCGGTGGAAGGAGGTGCACGTGGCGGAGGCGCGGACGAGGGATGTGGGGCAGGCGATCCGGAGGAAGATCTCGTCCAGGAGGTCGTCGGTGAGGAGGGCTATTGGCTGCTCCGGCGGCGACGCACCGGCTTCGAGGTGGTGGCAGACGACCGCACGATCCGGTGAGGACGCCATTGCTGGAGAGCTTTCGTCGGCCGGTGCACCGGCGGAAGGGCTATGAAAGTTTAATTTGCTGCTGATCAAGGCTTCGCGATCGAGGTGAAAGAAACTTTACAAGGATGTTCAAGGTGTTAGAAACAGATCTTATATTCTCAGAGACAATGACCTCATAGAAATAGGCTACAGGTAGCACAGATAAATACAATAAAGAGATAAAATAACTAACTGAAGTTTATCCAACATAACTAATTCTAACCTATAAACATGGTTTATTATGTATACTTAGGTTGATCTTCTTTTCCCTTAAACTTTTCTTTCTGTAATCCATTTTTTCGGTGCCAATACCAGGGCTGATCCTTCTTCACGTATTCAGATCCTTTCTTACAAAATGATAGAAAAATACTCAAAGTTGAAAAACGGTGAGTAGATGCAAAATTGAAACGTAGGTTATTCAAGTAAAAATAAATAAATGTACATACATCGTGTAGTTTCACGTCCGAGAAAGTTGCATGCATAAACAAAAGAATCGACAAGCCCATTCACACTTTATTACATCGAGCGAGGTGTGGCTGATTATTTATTATACATCGGTTCCCGGTACTAAAATAGCAACAGGTATTTCTAGACAAGAAATTTCCGAGGTCTTTCTCGATCATCGTTCCCCAGCTCTAAATACAAAATATCCTTGGCCTCATGCCTGCATGAAACTAGCATACTTGGCACCAAGGAAGAGCCTCTGCACACAGAGCAGCGCGTTCTTCCTCACTTCAGCATTATCATGGTTCATGAGCTTCATAACTCGGTCCTTCGCCTTCAGGTCTGCCACCACTATTCGGCCTGAAGGGTGGTACTGAAGGAACTGTGACAGGTCGTAGCAGGCTACAGCGAGAGCTGTGGTGTCAGTTGATGTGTCGATGACTGTCATGAGGACACGGAGAATCTGCACATTTGAATGGATTATCGATCAGGATTATAGAGCTAAATGCATGTCTAACCCATATCACCCACCCAAATCGCCTCAGATCCGAATTGGAGTGCCAACTACCAAGTGTTCATCATTTTCTCTCTCATTTTTTTAAGCAACAAGTTTGCGTGGATTGGAATACCATGAACGGGCAAAGCCCTCCACAAGTTCTACTTGCAGTTCATCTGAATATTTTTATCAAATAAAAGGCATACCTGGAAATCATTTTCTTCAAAATTGTTAATGTTCTCACGCCAGAACATTGGATCTTTGTGCATGGGAGACCAGTCAAGGTGACCAAGAAGAACTTGCTGCTTGTACTTGTCAAATGAGCTCAACTTCTTAAGGCTATCCTTGAGTCCTGCTTCCAATTGATTCAGTGCATCTAATAAATCCTGGGTGCACAGGAAATAGAAAAAAAAATTGTTAGTGCAAAGCAGATCACATGGAAGCACTACACGTTGGGTGCAACATTTTGTTTTATTAGACCATCAAAAAGTTTCAATTTAAGATGGCTGATTTTTAAGGAACCATGCTTATCATCAAACAATACGCTTTTAGCAAAAAAATAGCAATATGCAATTTTCCTTCTAAAGCAGCATGAGTGGGACATAAAGATTTCATGCCCACTCTTCTAGGGAACACTTTAAACATCAAAATGATCAGAAGTCTCCTCACCTCATCAGTCCATGCTTGAGCTTTCAAATTCTGCACTATCTGCGGCATTCCAAGATCGATCATCTGGGCTGCAAAAGCGCCCTTTGCCAGCAAATTACGCAAGGACATGACAACAACTCTGACAACCTTCAAATTTTCCAATTACATTAATACTTATGATCTGAATCTAACATTTAAGAGATGAAAATTAAGAACCTTACCTTCTCTTTGGTAGAACTTTTGACAACCTCTACTAGTCTTGGCATAACCCTAGTAGTGGACAAATAGTCAACTGCTGCATCATGAAACGACAAAAGCCAGACACAGAGGCATGTTTCGTAGAGAAGCTGCGAAAGACACAAAATAAGGAACAAAGAAGGTCAAATTAGTTCAACAGACATATTACGGTTAAGATTTACATCTGAACTTCCAATAATCTATTGCAAAGAGGCATATTTCCTCAAAGATATTTGCTTAATACTCCCACTTATATGATTGATGGCCTTAGCAATTACCTGAGTTGACTGTTGTGTGGATGCTGGAGATATTAAAGGAATGAGCAGTTTCACACCATCAGCTTGGACAAAGAGTGTCCGAACAAATGGTTTTTTTAGCAAATTTGACAAGCAATGGATAGCAGTAGGAGCAGAGCAGTTCGGGTGGGTAGGGTTCCTTAGCTGCAAAACCACCAGACTCAATGGTTCAGAAGTTCTGAATGTTAGTTATACAAAGAGAAATAAAAAAAACAAACTAGAATATTAATTTGTCCTGACCTGAGAACAAATCCAATCTACCAAACCTCTTAGGACATCATGCGTGGACGTAAGCTTGCTCTTTGAATTTGAAGCCTCTCCATTTGGAAGCATACCATTCTGAAGCTTAGGCCCAGCACTACATTCAACCACAGTAAGATTCTACAGCTCACAAGTTCAAAGGATATGCATTTAAATCTTAACAGGACTTACCTTACGATACGGCTCAATATTTTGCTACTTTTTTCTTGTACAAACCAGTTGCCTTTCCACAGCAACCTGAAAATTGTAATTTATGTGAGCTATATATAATAGCCAGAAAACAAACTAGATTACAGCATATTTTTGCACAAGTTTTGTCTATACGAGTGCAGACAAGATGAAGTGTTTGGTTGAGTTAGATGCTGGGGGATCGTGGACTACATATTCTGCTGGAGAAATAAGTGGGATCTGCAGGGAATTTCCTGAGTCAAGACTAATTTAATGCATAACCATCATGGGTAGCACAACACAGATGGGCTCACTCAAAACTATTATAAAAAAAAATTAAGGAAGATTTAGCAATTAGAGTACACTTAACTTAAGAAAGGCTCATAAATATCTTCACCAGACAGAGATTTGTCATAGAACAGCGCCACTCGTTTAGGATTTGCTGAAAATAATGATAATTAATGTAAGAAAATAACCCATAAACAAATAGTCTAATGAAGAGAAGAATTGCTGCACACTTGTAATCATTTCATCAATGAGGGCGAGCACATATTCCACAGTTTCTTCCTTTGAGATATTCCACAGGATATTCAGGAACACTCGAATGTAGGCCGGCCCATCCTGAAAGAATCAGAATTTTAAGGATCTATATTTTGTGAAACTAATTGAGGGTAACCAAGAATCAGAGGAAACAAAAAATTGTAAAAGCCAGTTGAAGCAAATAGAAAGTAATGTCATTCGAATGATTTGTACAAGGAAGCATAGACTGTGAAAGTGCACTCAGCAAAAAGAGAGAGCAATTGTTCAATACTTCAACCAACTCCTTTTTCAACAGGAATACCACAAAATGCCACACACTTTACCTCCAAAACCAAATGGATTTAGATATAGCATAAAAGATTGCATATTCAATATGACAAATCTGATCACCTTAGTTTCACATGTAAGCTAATAACAGTGACTTTAGACTCAAAATTTTAAGGGCAAGAAAACAAGATTCAGTGTTGTCTAAGCTTTTATACCCACATAATGATAACAACAAACAAAGTAACTCACCTCATCAAGTAAACGAGCTCGGTCACTTTCTAATTTATGGTCATACCGTCGTAAATGCTGAAGGCATGTCCCAGAAATCAGTTTAGTTGACATGTAATGCTCCCATGGAATGTCCCGTTTGAGAACCTAAATATGCAACAGCAGAATCCACATATGTTATCAACAACACAATAGAGAGTCTTGCATTATGCCAATGTTAATAAATTTCAAATTTACCGTGAACTTCAACGAAAATTAATAATGTCAATTGTTCAGTTCCTAATATTAGAATTTGTTCTTTAAAAGACGAAAAAAAGCATAGATCTAGTGCAGAAAAGCCAAGCTGTCCGTCATTAAGAATCATGAACAATGGTAATATCCTCCTAGGTTCTACTTCAACAATGTAGACACTAGAAAGAGAATCCTTTTTTGTTTTTCCATGCAGCACAACGCCCATCTTGACTGCTGCAGGTGTACCAGAACTCAATTGGTTCACCATTGTATATAATACACTGGACTGCTAAAACAGTAGAAAATGCCAACCTAGGTTGCAACACAACAAGATGTGTATCATTTTTAGCAGTTCAGTATCTGTAAATTCAGGTTTGCACCACATATTTTATCTGGAAACTAACTTATCTTCAATCTGTAGGCAAAAAAGAATTGGAATGGTATAATACTATATTTCCTTCGCATATTAAATATCCGTCATTTAATGCAACCCCTTCTTTTGGAGCAGCATAACACCCATTTCAACTGCTGAAACTTTAATGCCCACAGCTAATAAGAGCATCATCGCGACTACTTCATAGAAACAGGCACAAAATGGAAATCTAGGTTGCAAATTGCAACAAAAGAAGACGTGCATAGTGCTGTAGGTAGAAATATCTTCTGCTTACAAGAAAGGTTACATCAGAAATCTCTCAAATGCTATTGGTTAATTCAATTGTAACCCACTACAAGAACAGGTATTGATGATATTTGCATGGACTGGTATAATACTGTATTAGACCCATAGACTAGTTATCCATTGTTTAATGTCACGAAAGAGGAGAGTGCTCTCCTAACTTCTGATTTAGCCATGTTGAAAGAGCACCCTTTTGTCTTTCCAATCAAGGCAATGCACATCTTGACTACTGCAGGTTTAGCAGAACGCAATTGATTCATCATGGTGTGTCTGGACTACTATATACGGACCAGCACATAATGTCAACTTAGGTCGTGAATTGCAACACAGTAAGACACGCATAGCGTTGCAGATGGAAAATATGATCTGCCTCCAAGTACAGCAGAACAAATCTACCCTTACTGGTCAGCAATGCTCAGTTGCAACTCGCAAAGCACATCTTTCTACAAGCTCTAGGCTTCTTCAAACGCACTCGCACTAAACCAACGCCGCGCAAACAACAGAATTCAACACTGTATAGCACAAGAAAGCTAGCAGACATTGACAGTCGAGGAGCACTAGAACAGGTTTGGGAGGTCGGCGAACAACAACAGGCACTGACCTGCTCGTTGGTGAGCTCGGCGCGATCCATCGCGGCGGCAGGCCCAGCACCGCCCCCCAACCCACCTGCAAAAGCCAATCTTGGATCAGATCGAAACCCGCCCCCCTCCTTCCGCGGATCAGATCGAAGCGACGGGCGGAGCACAGCGGATGCTCAATCTCTCGCGAGATCGCGCGAACGGAACCTGAATCGAAGGAAAGATAGGAATTTTTTACCCCGACTCTTGCTCGCCTGGCGCGGCCGACGAGGTGGAGAGGTGGAGAGGAGGAGGATCGGTAGGCTCGCGGCGACAACGGTGACGAGGAAGACGGAAGAAGGGAGGAGAGGGATTGGAGAGACAGAGAGGGGCGTGATTACAAGATGGCCACGTGGAGGAGTCGTGCCCCGCTGCCCTGGCGCAAGGACCTGATCGCGATCCATCTCGTCGCGCGATATTGGAGCGGGTTGATTATTTGCGAAAAAAAGGTTTGTTTTATCGTTAACTAATAAACAATTTTATTTTTAATTAATTTGTTTTCGTTTTGCCTGGCATCGAAATGGTGGTCGGGCTGGAGTTCGTCGGGAAACCTTGCCATCTTCATGACTCAGCAGCTTCATGATTCGACCACTATTTCTGCCATCTGGAAGTGAGTACGCTGGAAATCTCGGATTCTCCGTGGTTTCCTGGTGCTCAGTCTCAATCGATTAACCGCTGAATCGTCGAAACTCCGTTTTTTCAGGAATCTGTCCCGTCTGACCGAGGTATCAAGAAATTTCAGTTAAAATATAATCCGCATCCAGAACTCGACATGATCTTTCATCAAAACAGTAATCACAGCCCAGCAGCATACGTACAAAAACCCAATATTTTCGTCAGTCTTCATCACTTTATATCGTGTAACCTTGCTACAGTGCCTGCACTTTGTTAAATCAGTTCTACGGGTTATTTTTCATCGGAGTTTCAGTTACTTGGGACCTCCAAACAACGACAGATTCTGCAACTTGGTATGGTAAACGTGGAACTGCACTGCAGGCAAGTCTCTTGAGAACAAGCAGTTCACCTCGACGGAGAAGACGTTCTTGTGAGAATATACTCTCTCCGTTTTTAAATTAACTTCAACTTTAACCATTCGTTTTATTAAAAAAATTTATAAAATTTATATATTTTATTATAATTTAATTTATTATTATAGTTGTTTAAATCATAACTTAAAATTTTACACATTTAAACTAATTTTTTAATAAAACGAATGGTTAAAGTTAAAATTATAAGTCAACAGCGACAATAATTAAAAAATAAAGAAAATAAGTGAATTGTCTCATTTTTTCCTATCAGTTTAAGCTTTTAAGATCAACTGGTTGGTATATGCAACTTAATATGATATCAGAGTCAAAGATCTCGAGTTCGAATCACTGCTCCTGTTCTACGATTGCGCTCTACAGGAGCTACGAGTGAAAAAAGTGTTAGAATATAAGTGAATTGCCTCACCTTTTCCTATCAGTTAAGCTTTTACATGCAACTCAATAGCTCTCGGCATAACAGTAGATTGTTTTTCTTTTTTTTTAAAGAACAGGAGGGGAAAGGTCCTACTGATTATCATATATTAATAAAATAAAAGTTATACAGTACAAATGTGCTCAGGCTGGTAACCTGGGCATTGTAGCCGCAGAGTGGTTCCGGCACCTTGGTGAAGATGCCGGCCTTCTTGCAGAAGGCCTTGAGGTGGTACTTCAACTCCACCAGGCATTCTCCGTGAGTCCTTTTACGATGTATGGCACCGAATCATGTGAATTAAAGTCCAGCTCCAAAGTTGCAGGACAATTTTGATCCCAAGTCCGGTGATGTCCTCGCATTCTCCTCCACCTGACTCACAAACTTATGCTGAAGTCATAAGAGGATTCTTGAGATACGGTTCCCCATCAGATGCCATGAACATTTATGTCGACGTGAAAAAGGTCACCTGATCCACCGGAAAAATTGCCTATCCGAGTGTTGTTAAATAGTCTTCTACCTCATCCACTGCTAAGAAACAGAGTGAAGAAATATTTTGAAGAGTTATTACCTGAGATTATGATCCTCCAGAAGAAATATTTGGCACGCAGTAAGGCGCTTTTAACCTGACGAGCCTAAAGTTGGATCAGGTCAGCTGCTCGCTTGTTCCTCGCACTATTATCATAACATCTCAAGAACATTATCCAGAATCTATGGAGGCAAAACTTTGTGGCCGCATACAGAGTAAATGTTTATTGATGGTGTCGATACCTCAATTTTCGTTGCTCAAATAGGTGTAGGTTGAAACTAAAATTCTCAAGGACAAATATGGGCCACAGCCCAGCTAACAGCAACCGCCACAAGAATGGCTACTCAAGATACCACAACGTAGTATTAAAAGTGGTGTTATGAGCCAGGTGGTTACTAATTGTAAAAGAGCTGTTGCGTCCAACGGACATGATCATGTAATTAGGGGTAAACGTTACCAGTATTACAAGATCATTATCTGTAATTATCATAGAAGGGCTACTCCCTCCTATAATATGTAACTCGTTCAACAGGACAAGTATCCGATTCCAGAGCAAGAGAACATACACTCACACTAGACGTAGGGTTGTTATCCTTCGGAAGACTCGAACCAGTCTAAACTCCTCATGTTAGTCCTCTTTGATATTAGTTTCATGCCGATCACGCTCTCACCCTAATCACAATATTTGCCGGTCCCGACCCAAAGGTCAGGCGTCGACAGAGGCGCACTAGGAAGGGGGCATGAGGTGAATCGAGGCCGAACTTCATCCATGGCGTTCTCGACAAGCAATTTTGTTTTCCCGGCGAGAACCACGTTCCATTTTGGGACATTGATTTTCATCGCTGATGAAGAAGGTTCTTTGGCTCATTGACTGGAGTTCTTTGAAGCTTTTTCTCAAATTCATTTGAGATACGGACTACAAACGAGATTCTGAGTGTTCCACTCGAGTCTCGATCAAGTGTTGGCTTATTCAATGATCAAGTGAAAAAATTACCACCCCAGTCTAAAGTGATTCTTAATCTCATCAACGGCAAGTTCCCGGGGTTGAGGCTGGAATGTTATAATTTCAACGACGACAATGATAACGACTGCACCGATGATGACTTCGGGTCTGATGAAGAATATCCCTCAATCATGGGATATCCGGAGTGGAATCACAACATTGAGCTGCACCGGATCAATGTGGCTGGGAAGCATAATTCAGTGCCGTCGGCTGGGTCATCAAGCCATCTTCCCACCATCGGTTCTGGTGCAGTGGAGAAGACCAATTTGTCGGGCCCTCCGATAAGAAATCTGCAAACTTATTTTGAAGCTACTTGTCTCCAAACCATCCTCGAATGCATGCAGCACCTAATGGCTGATGGTTTACCCCTGGCGCCATTGGTTCAACAAGGACTGGAGATAGCTGGCCGTATAGACCACACACCGCTGTCAGGTCAGAATCAACCCAAGGCCTCGCGCTGGGACGATTCCCGTGGAGGACCATCCTCTCGAAGAGCTCCTTCTGCTTCGGTCACATCTCCTTGGCAGGGACATCATCTCTTTGCTGGAGATCTACGACATAGCCTCGACAGGCAACGAAGCCAGAGGGATCATACTGGTGAACATCCGAGAAGACATGAGACGCGCGATGATATCGATGCTAATAGGCGTCGTAGAAGTGGCTGAAGTTACTCATCATCGGATTCGGTCTAACGGGGGCTCATTCAAGGCTCTCGCTCCGAGTTTACGACAAGTCTAGTGGCCTGAGAAGTTCAAACTAGGTCCCATTGAGAAGTACGATGGATCATCCAATCCAAAAAAATTTCTACAAGTCTACTCCACGATCATTGAGGCTGCTAGAGGAGAGGATAGGGTGAAGGCTAATTATTTGTCTACTGCTTTTATCTGGATCAGCCCGATCATGACTGGTCAATCTTTCTGAGTCTTCTTTATGGACTTGGGATCAACTCTATGCAACTTTCATCGAGAATTTTCAAGGAACCTTTGAAAGGCCCTGAACTGCGAAAACCTTTCGTACCATCAAGCAAAAGCCCGATGAGAGTCTTCGGGAGTATGTTAAGTGTTTCAGTCAGACGAGAAATTACATCCCTCATATTGAAGATCTGGAGGTCATCATCGCCTTCAGAGAAGGTGTGTCAGATGTTTACACCGCATTGAGGCTTGCCATTGAGGAACCCAAGACAGTTGGTCAGCTCTTGTTAATAGCCAAAACCTGCATCAAAGTATCAGAGGCACGAGCGTGGATCACTGGAGAAGTGAAATCTAAAAGCTCACGCAAGAAGTCCGATGATCGAGAGGTCAACGTCGCCAAGCATGAAGGGGGTGAATGCCCTGAGAAAAAAAAGCCTTTCGATAGGCCAAAAGATGCAAAGAAGTGGTGTCCGGTACATTGATCAAGGTATCACAACTTCACTGAGTGCACTTTTTACATTGAGCAAAAGAAGAAGGATACTCCCGAGGCCCCGGTAGCACCCCGACCTGAGGCTCCGACCAGGGGTCGCCGGAGGGCTGAAGAAGATTTCCCAGAGGTCAACATGATCTTTGGTGGAAGCTCGGCAGTTCCATCCAAGATTCAGTACAAAAGGTACGAACGGGAAGTGCTTAACGCTATTCCTGTTAGCAAGATGCAATGGCATGAGGTCTCGATCACATTCAACCCTGAACACCTCCTCGTGAAACGTACTTACGAGAAAATGGGTTTGTCTTTATCAGCATTACAGCCGGTGGAGGAGAGATTCCATGGGGTATTTCCTGGAGTTTCATCAAGATCTTTGGGGAAGATCGATTTGACCTTTGCTTGCGGTCATGGAGACAACAAACGTCGAGAAGTCCTCACCTTCGAGTGGCGGATTTTGATTCGGCGTACAACTGCATCCTCGGGAAGCCATTCCTCCTGAAGTTTGTGGCCGCTGTTCATTCGGCCTATACTACCATGAAGATGTCAGGGCCCTTGGGGGTCATTACAATCATCTCCGATCTTAAGAAGTCGGTCAAATGTGACATCAACTCGTTAGCTCGGGTTGGTCACTTCAAGCTAGGGGCTCCGGAAGCTAGCTCCTCCAAACAACCTCGTATTGATGGTGGTGCGATACACACTATACCAAAACCCACTGTTAAAGTTTCTGAAGTACCAGCTCCCGAAGTTCCAATTACAGAAGAGGAAGAAGTGCTACCACCAGCACCCAATAAGACAGTCTCGCTGGATCCCAGCGACCCTGCCAAGCAAGTAATCATCAGGGGTTCTCTATCTCCGAAATAAAAACTCACGCTCATCACCTTCCTTTGAGCAAACACCGATGTCTTCGCATGGACACCTTCGGATATGGCCGAGATCCCCAGGGAGGTGATCGAGCACAAGTTGAGAATTGATCCGGCCCTCAAGCCGGTCAAGCAAAAGGAGCGACGCTACATTTCAGACAGGCGCGACGCCATTCATTAGAAAATCACTAGGCTTTTACAAGCCAGGTTCATCAGAACAGTAGATTATTCTACTTAGCTAGCAAACCCTATATTAGTGAAAAAGTCTGATGGTTCTTGGTGGATGTGTGTAGATTACATTTCGTTGAATAAAGCATGTACTAAAGACGAGTACCTTCTACCTCAAATTGATCAGGTTGTTGACTCAACTACCACTAGCAAGTTGTTGAGTTTCCTCGATGCTTATTCTGGCTACATCAGTTTAACATGCGAATCGAAGACGAAGAGAAGATGGCATTCATCACTCCCCTCAGGGTTTATTGCTATGCGAAGATGCCGTTCGGCCTCAAGAACGCTGGGGCTACATACCAGAAGTGTGTTCATATCATTTTTGAACACCAGATTGGAAGAAATGTGAAGCAAACATCGATGACATCGTCGTGAAGTCTAGACAGCGGAGTATCTGCTTAAGGACCTCACCGAGACCTTCGATAATCTTTAAAAGTATCGAATGAAGCTGAACTCGAAGAAGTGTGTCTTCGTGGTATCCTCAGGCAAGTTGCTGGGGTACATGGTCTCCGAGAGGAGAATTGATGCAAAACCGAAACAGGTGGAAGCAATAGAGCAGCTTCAACCACCTAGAACTCGAAAAGAGATTTAGAAGCTACCAAGAATGATGGCATCCTTCAGTAGATTTATCTCTCAATCGGGAGAAAGAGGTATGCCATTCTATAAGTTACTACGCAACCAGGATGGGTTTCAATGGAATAATCAAACGGAGATAGCCTTCCAAGAATTGAAACAGTACCTTAAGAGGATACCTACCCTGGTACCTCCAAAGCTCGAAGAGGAGCTACTGCTTTATGCTGCAGCCTCCGACTTGGTACTATGCTTATAGTAGATTGAGCAAGCGACCAAGGAAACTCAGTACAATCACCGGTATATTTCGTCAGCGAAATCCTTAAAGACGCATAGACAAGGTACCCGCAAGCGCAGAAGCTTTTGTATGCGATCCTGATGACATCCCGAAAGTTGAAGCACTACTTCTTGGCTCATCCCATCAAGGTAGTCTCTGACCGTCCTCTCTCCCGCATTTTATACAGTAGAGATGCTACAAGCCGCATATCTCATTGGGCAATAGAGTTGGATCAGTACCACGTAGAGTTCGTACCTCGAAAAGCCATCAAAAGTCAAGTGCTGGCTGATTTTATTGTTGAATAAACCCCATTCGGTCCTCAAGATGAAGAATCATTGCCTGATCATTGGGTAATGTACTTTGATGGCTCACCTTGAAAGGGGCTAGGGCTGGAGTTGTACTAAAACCTCCCGAAGGGGAACTCTTGAAGTATGCAATTCAGTTGAAGTTCAAAGCCACCAACAACATGGCAAAATATGAAGGGCTAATTAATGGTCTGCGTATTGCTGATTCGAGACGATTTTCAAGTGGTGGCCTGGCAGGTTCATAAGGAATATAATTGCAAAGATGAAAAGATGACTGCTTATTTAGAAGCTGTACGGTCTATGAAAAGTTCTTTTGAGGGATTTAAAATCCGATATGTTCCCCTTCTGGATAATCAAGATGCAAATCATCTGGCATGATTGACATCTTCCCGATCAGCTGTGCCCGATGACGTAATTGTTGAAGAAATGTCGCAACCTTCCATATCAGTCAAGACACCAGCTAGGGCTCCTGAAGTCTTATTACTCGAATTTGAAGAACCCGAAGAGGATTGGAGGTATCCGATCCGAGTTTTTATTGAAGGTGATCCGATCCTAGATGATGCTGGCAACTGAGCGCATTGCTCGTATTACCAAGAGTTATACTATCATCAATGAGGTCTTATTCAAGAAAGGATGAAATGGGATGCTGATGCGGTGCATCTCACAAGATGAAGGTCTCTGTCTGCTTAATGATATACATGGAGGAATCTGCGGCTCTCACTCATCTGCTAGGACTTTGGTCGGGAAGGCTTTTCGTCATAGATTTTACTAACCTATAGCTAAATAAGATGCCTTCGATCTGGTTCGTAATTGCAACCATTGCCAGTTTTTTCAGCATCAGACCACTAAGCATGCCAGTGATCTTCACACTATTCTCTTGTCCTAGCTATTTGCCATCTGGGGGTCGACATCATCGGTACTCTGCCCAGGGGAAAGAAGGGATACATGCATATCATTGTGGCAATTGACACTTTTACTAAGTAGATAAAAGCTGAGCCATTAGTCAATATTACTCAAGAGGTCGCTATAAAGTTTTTAAAAGGTATAGTTGTGCGCTTTAGTGTCCCAAAGCAGATTATAACAGATAATGGAACTCAGTTCAAAGGAAGCAAGTTTCAGCGGTGCTGTGCTGACTTCGGTATAAAGCATTCGGTCACCTCAGTAGCTCATCCCAAACCAATGGCTAAGTTGAGAGAGCCAATGGTTTGATCGTTTAGAGAATGAAGAAAAGGATGCGAGAAAAGCTTGAAGCTAGAGGAAGGAATTGGATCCAGGAATTGCCAACTGTTCTGTGGTCTTTGCGCACAAACCCAAATCGGTCAACTAGAGATACACCTTTCAATCTGTTATATGACGCAGATGCAGTATTACCCTCAGAGATCCACTTAGGGTCTCATCGGGTACTCAAATTCGATGAAGCTGCTCAAGCTGAAGCAAAGGACTTTGATTTAACATTGTTGGAAGAGTCAAGGTGACCGGCGGTATCAAAGGTAGAGAAGTATCAAGCCATGCTCAGAAAGCACTATAACAAGAAGGTTGTGCCCCATGTTCTGGAGATTGGAGACTTGGTTCTCAAGAAAGATATTAACACGACAGACAGGCACACGTTCTTTTCCCTTTGGGAGGGGCCTTTTATTATTGTAGATCAAGTATCACATGGGGCTTACGTGTTGGCTTACATTAACGACGGTTTATTGTCGAACACTTGGAATGCCCGATCAGCTGTGTAAGTTCTATGTGTAATATGTAATCTTCATGAATAAAAAAATTACAGTTCATTTTCAAAAATGTCTTTACCATACAAGAAAGCTTTAGCCATCCTGCATGGCTCAATAAAGTGCTCCTTCTTTCCATTCAGGCTCTCTATCTTGGTCACTGGACGGTTACACAAGATACGACCCTGATAAGTGCGGCCATTTTAGGAGTGATTTACTCGAAACAGCTGTCTTCCATAGCTACGAGCCTAATCACACCAACTCATCATGGGCACAAACTTTCTACCTCTCGGTATGGCGATCTTAGGTACGGGTACCTTTCACAAGGTTGAAGTACTTGATATACCTACCGAGTGCATATGAGCTTACTCTTAGATCTTTTCTACACGCATATATATATAGAGGTACAGAAAGCAAGAGGCTACATATCATACTCACAACTCACAATCAGATGAATCATCCAATCAATGAAAAGGTAATCAAACCATACATTGATAATCAATGAAAGCTAAACACCTTTAGCAGGTGATACATCATCAGAAGACGAAACAAAAAAAATTCAGGTTATCAGTCAAAGACCTAGCTAGATCTGAAACTTCGCGGACCAATTCTTCGCAAGCTGCATCAGAAGGACAGTTGAATCCCTTGTGAATTGCCGAGGTGTTCATGTCTAGATAATGACTTTTTAGTAGGGCCAGCATATGTGCAGCACCAGTAACACCACTGTCCGAAAGTGCATCTTTAAGCTTGCAAGAATCAGATTTGACTTTAAAAAGTTATGTTTGCAAGAGGTTGGTTTGCATAGTCATATCCTGCACCTTCACTTGAGCTTCATCAGCTTCCCTAGCCAAGCCTGCAGAGAGAACATTGCTTCAATCTTGATCAAGTAAGGTACTAAAGAAAACCTGGAAGGAACAATACTTACAAGAAACTGTTTCTTTGGATTTCTTCAGTTCATTTTCCCTCTAGGCAAGAAGAATTTTCAACGATTGGGTAGCTCTGGTAACAGCAGCTTTGACTTGAGTTTCGACCGAAGCATGTGCGAAGTGTACATTTTTCCTTAGCATCAATAAAGAACTTATGGCCTGTTCTTTCAAGCTCTTTACTGAAGGTAAGATGTTATCAAAGGCTATTTGATGATCAGCCTGGTCAGCTACAGATTTCCCATCCCTCTTAATCAGACCTTCAATTCTTAAAGGGTCCGGGTTAGCCCGAGTCATTGAAATCCTGCATTCCAAAAGGACATCAACTGCAGCCGGAATTAAAGATGATGGACAGTCTCTGTACCTCAAAGTAGACAGCTTGATGTGATAGCGATGAGGCTCAGTACAGTTTTTCTTAGAGGTGCTGCCAAAGCAATCTATTTACAAGAAGATCGGTCATGTGCGTGAAAGCAGTTCCTCGAAGAACACAAAGTTATCTCATTGTTGTCGTCAAAGCGATACCATTTGGCAATCGTGAAGTGACCAGCCATCGGGCGTGAAACACCAGGTGAAGCAGAAGAATATAGTTCTGGAACCCCGGTGGCGCTGCCAACTAACAATGACGGTGTTCGACCACCCGAATTTCATCGGGATCACATGTGAATATTCATCCAAGTCTTCAAATGCCTCCTGTTTCAAGAAATCAATCAAATTTTATGAGAATTGTAAGGGCAACAGTCAAAGCAAGTTTACCTTAGGAGGAGGGTTTGAGAAATCATATGGTGCAGGCAAGCCTTCAGTTTTCATTATAATCTTGCTATCTAGTATTTCATGAAGCCTCTTAGCTACCTCTTCCTCGGAAGCCTCTGCATCAAAAGTCATGCAGCCTGGATAACTCAAGGGACGATTTGATCAGTCATATACCATAAATTACCTTCAGGGGAAGTCCGATCTCTATCATCAAGCCCGTAGTAAAGGCCCAAAATTTCCTTTTTTCCAAAAGGAACCAGGCATCATCTGCAAAATTCTTCAACAATCATCTCCGCTCGAAGTCCTTTTTGACTCAACATCGACACTGCTTTCATCAATTTTTTAAGGCTAGGTGTCATTTCAGGAGGAGATTTTAGATCTTCTCTAATTTCAAGGATGCAATCAATTAACCTAAGGCAAAGATGTTCGCAAGATGGTACAAAAAACCACTTGTTGCCATATGTTTTCGAGCTCTGGTGGATCTTCACAGGAATATATACCTCTGGGTCCCTCAAGTTGAACCCAATGGAATGCACCATCATTTGCTTAGAGTACCTGCAAATCACATGGAAACATCTCCAAAGGTCCAAATCTGGTTCGATGCCGAGCCAGCACTCACACAACATGTCAGACGCTTAGCGAAGCCATGGCATTAGGCTTCAAATGTATAAGCCCAATTCGATAGAATTGGGTAGACAAATTCTAAAAAGGAAGACGGAGGAAGGCCGAATCCACAAAGAAAATGGGCTTTGAAGACAATCATCTCAGAAGGCTAGGGGTTAGGAACTTTCTTAACCCTTGGAACTTGAAAAAATGAAAACTCAGGAAGTATGCCTCGCACCATCAAGGTGTTCAACCATTTATCAGTGGATGAGCACTTCTTCCAGTATCCTCCCATGGTATTAGCAACCACATGCCTAACTTTCTCCAAGCCGATGGATTCACCAAGTTCTTGAGAATCAGAAGAGTTTGTCCTAGGCGAGGAGGCCATGGTAGATGTGGGATCGGCAAAGGGATGGTATGGAGCAATCACCCTGGCTTTGCCTGTTTAAATACACAAAGGCCGCATATTTCTTTCTCAAGTTATTTTATCCGACATCACAGGAGAAAATGGGAAAGAGTTTCCATATTCTTCAATTAGGCAAATAACCAGCCAGCATTTCCATATTCACTTTTTTGGTAAGTGAAGATTTGAATTGACATGCTTTTTGAGGAAGGAAACCTAAAAACCCGAAGGGCCACAAGCCCGATCGCGTGGACTAAGCGCCCGATGTGCTCAATGCAGGCAAGGGGATCACCTGCATCAGGCCCGAACACCCGATGTACTCAACGCATGCAAAGGGCTCACTGTACATGCTTAAAATGTTTGAAGTGCTCAACGCACGCCAGGGGCTCAGTCACACACCCAAAGTGTCCGAAGTGCTCAACGCATATAAAGGACTCGTTAAGCTTATAACACCCGATGTGCTCGCCGCACGCAAAGGGGTTCAATTATGCATATGCAAGACGCCTAAAATGTTTAACACCCGACAGGGGGCTCAACTGTGTATGCTAAAAACGCCCGAAGTGCCCTTGCATATAAGGGGTTGCTTCTGTTACATCAGATAAATATTCCCGAAGGGATTAAAACCTGAAGGGATTACCACTTGATGTATCCGGTCTAACGTCCGTCATGCCTAGTGCATAAAGGAAAATTTGAGCTAAATATTTTCATTCCCGATGATAATCGATTCATGTCATGAAGATTCGAGAAAATATCCATCCAAAGATCAGAGCATCGCATTTTTGGATTGAAGAAAGCTTACAAAGGGCAAAACAAAATCTAGTACAACTGCCATTACTAGGCCTATCCACTGGTCTAAGAACTCCAGTTAAAGGTGAAAACCTAAATGCTATGACGAAGCAGAATCACCATCTCCTCCTCCACTGTTGCCACCGCTGTCAGTCTTTTTCCGGCTGCAAGAATCAGGTGAGGAGCCCGAGGGACCAATGTTCTCTTGGCCATCTGCATCCTCTGCCTCCTCGACGGTCATCGATGAACGATGTCCCGACAAGGAGGGCTTCGAGGTTTGCTCCTCCTTGGGCTCTTTCTCCTCATCACCTTCGGAGTCACTCAAGATTACCACCTCTCCGGAGGATGGCACCCTCCGAAAACCATTATTCAACTTAACATGAAGACGTCGAGCAAATTCGACATCTCCTGAAGTGTCGGGATCGGCTTCAAGATCCACGATGTCAAGGCCTTCATCGGCCATCAGTTCAGAAAACCAACAAGGAGAGACTCCATAGATCTCCTTTATGGTGGACAGCCTTGGCGAAGAATCACGAGCCGCCGGTTTCGCCGGCATAGCAGGGGCTGAAGGCGCTTGGCCCTCAGACGAAGAAGAACCTTCTCCAGCACTCTTAAGGTAGGGACGAGGCCTCTTGGCAAAGCGTTTCTTGCCCATGCATGTGCTTGGGTGGTTACAACTAAAGAATTTAAAATCTACTGAGAAGATAAAGTGACATTCGAAGAAGGAGTCTCCCCCCTATTTATAGGCGGAAAACGATCCTTCGAGACTTCAAAGGTCACCGAATCTTTACTCCTTGATAGTGGAAAAGTGCACCGCGCGAGTTATCAGCTCTGACCGTTCAAAAGCGGGAGTCGAGGCGGCAGGAGTAAAGACGAAAATTGAAGCCTTTATCGAGTCTTGTCATTTGAACACCTCCCCAAGTCCGCAGCAGCGATGAACAGAGTAAAGGTACAATTCGATCTTATTCACTCCGCCCGAACTCAAGAAGCCCGAAGAGAAGACATCGGCACAGCTACAAGCTTAGAGACGTGTTCAGGGGCTTATGTCGATACCTCAATTTCCGCCTTTCGAACAGGTGTGGACCGAAACCAAAATTCCTGAGGGCCAACATGGGCCACGACCCAGCTAACAACAGCCGCCATAGGAACGGCTACCCCACGATGCCACGACACAGTATTCAATGCAGTGTTATGAGCCATGCGATTACTGATTGTAAAGGAGCCGTTGCGCCTAACGAGCACGATCATGTAATTAGGGGTAGACATTACCCGTATTACAGAGTCATTAACTGTAATTATCACAGGAGGGCTACTCCGTCCTACAAATATGTAACCCGTCCAATAGGATAGGGCATCAGATTTCAGAGTAAGAGTTGGGTTGTTATCTTCTGAGAGGCTTGAACCGGTCTAAACTCCTCGTGTCAGTCATCTTTGAGATTAGTTTCACGTCGATCACGCTCTCGACCCTAATCACAATATCTGGTGATCCCGACGCCAAAGGTCAGGAGTCGACAGACGGGATGGTCTTATTGCAGAGAGGCAAATAACTGTGTAGGATTGTTCTTGTTTCTATGGCCATATGGTACAAAAATGATATCGTTCAGGCATTTCTGTATTAATTTCTTAGGCATATGACATTTGTTTGTCTCAGTGCTGCAACTTGGGCGCATTTGTAATGCAGGTCTGAGATCTAGAACAAACAAAGTACCCTCTTCTTTGGTCCATTGTATGATAGTTTGTTACAACAATGTGCTGGACATAGCTGTTGCACCTTTCCTGAACATTTGAGAGATGATGCACTTTTGGTGAGCATGAATGTATCTCATTTCTCCATCATGAACGATTTGAGTGTAAGGCTCTGATGAATTGAAACTAAGAGAATTATAGGAAAAAAATGGTGTAGCAAACATAGCTCAGGTGTTTGCATTGTGATGAGCTCATGGTGTCAAGAGAATTATAGGAAAAAATTGGCAACTGCTCACGCAATTTATTCAGACAACCAAAAGATGAGCGATGACACTGTATCAAACAAGTGTGGGCCATCGCTGGGTATATTGATCATTTATTCTTCATGCTGCCCTGAATGATATTTGTCCCCCATTCGAGATGATTATTAGCCAGCCGCTTGTCAATGGGCGGTTTTGCCAGTCTGGGACTAGGCCTTTTTTTTATTGTTGTTTTTAGATATATTTTGTCCAATCAATGAAGAAATTTCTGCTGTTCTTGACAAATATCCTTAATTTCTATAAGCAAGAGGAAGGTCCAACTGCTCTTCAACGATGGAAAGGAAATTCCTACCGAGGCAAAGGAAGTTTCCCGGAAAGCCTATTCAGTTACTTGCAGATCGACAACGCAGAAGCAGATCGTTGCTGTGCAATTATTCATCCGACAGTTGACACCTACACTGAAAAACTTCACCTGAATACTAAAATCGGAGACGAGACCAAGTTGATCTGATCACATGATTCACAGCACGCATCCGTGCATCTGAAGTACAGTGACGGTACATCATCCAGCCGTGTTAGATGTTGTCCTTGGAACAACCCAATGGCAAAATATGTCAATTTGTCTGAGTCGGCAACATCGAAGGAATCTGCTCCCCAAATGGAGATCTTAACAAGCGCAATCACTTCCCTACCAGCCGTTAGGTCGTATCGCGAGCAGGTTTATACTGTCTGAATCCTCTGATGAGCGGATCAGTGCAAGGCTATCTTAGTCGGTCTGGTCCTGAAAGAGATGGACAGCTCATGGTCTCCGTTCTGCGCCGTCCAGCGGTCCAGAGAAAGTAATCTTAATCTTCGTAGCTTCTGGTTGCACGAGGGGGCTGGTCGATATGAATCGGTCGGTCGCAGGGATGCATGCGCCGCGGGGGGAGGGAGGAAGAACCGAAGAAGCTTCTTCCGTCCGTGTGCTGGCTCGATCCTGTCTCCCCGTGTTAATCATTCCTGGTAAGTTGACGCTGTTGGCGCAATGGCGCCATGCGCGTCGGCTCGCTGTTCACTGCTGCAATCTCGAGCGTGCGCAGCGCTTGTCCTGCGTCACGACCCCGGTTCCATTCCATCCGGACAGGAAGGCATCCTGGATTCGTGATTGAGTTCAATCTCGGAAACGGAACGGCCGGAGCATCATGCTCCTTGAACATGAACTGCATGTATCATCTTCTGATTTCTTTTGAAAGGCTCTTGATATATAATACTTCACATGCAGGAATTCTGTCACTCTGACAAACGACAGTAATATGAGACACTTGATATATAATTCACATGCAGGAATTCTGTCACTGACAAACGACGGTAATATGATATTCTGCTGAAAATAAAAGATATTTTGAAAGGCTCAAATTCCTTTTTGCAAACTGAATTTGAGTAGGAAGGCGTGGTAGCAGTAATGTGCGCCTCTTTCGACAGGCATTCATCTGAAGCTTCGACCACTCATCCAGTAGTCATCCTATGTCTCTATAAGAAACGAGCTGGCATCTTCAGTGGGCGACCGTTTCAACACTGGTGTCTCTCCTGCCGCGCAGCAACCTCACATCTGCAAAGTGCAAACTGGCGCTGTGCCTCCAATGTTGGCTCCCTGTAAGACACAAAACAAATTATATTCTGAGCGACCTAGTATCTCTAAAATGTGCCTGCTGTTTAAGCTCTGTCTGGTCGGTGTGGCATGAATGGAGCAGTAAACAACGAAAGCATCTTCGCAGGTCACATGGTCATAGGTTAACGAAGCAGCTCTGACTTCGGCGACACTGAAAAAGTCAGAAGTTTTGCTTCCGCTGATTTTTTTTTTTTTTTTGCGACAATGCTCCCACTGATTTGTAATCGTGTTTAGTGTTTTTCCCATCGTATATTCTCGAGTACTTCTGAACTCCAGTGTGAATAACTGCAGTTGTCCTGCCCCTTCACCCTGCCAGATACTAAATCATGTCATGTTTCTTGTTCTGCCATGTTTTATTTGCTATTCTTTTTCTGTTCTGTGTAGAAGCAACACATGGAGTCATCTATAAAAACACACTCAATTAACTTTCAGCTTTCAAACATTTCAAAATTTCCCCTTGTGATTCGGTGAGTTTGAGTTGATGTAAACACTTTCCAGAATAATACAAAACGTGTAAATCACAATTTTGACGGAAAAAAAAATTAAAACTTATGTTTGTACCCGGTCATACATAGTCATTCCAAAATAGGAGTACCCTTTTGCGATAACCGGGGTTTGTTCCTAGTAATTTTGGACTAGGTGATGACCGGGGAACACGTCAGTTTTCTTTGAGTTTACCTTACCTTTTCAATTCAATCATGGTAGGAGTACACTACATTACCCACTGAAACCAAGAAAGTTTTCCCTTTCTAGTGCTACTACATCGGTCCTAACTTGTAGGTACTTCAGCAATCTCAAGATTTGCATCTGCCGAACTTCATCTTCCAAGAACCTGCCTCCAAGAGCCAGAACCCCATCGTCAGTCAACTGCTGGACAGAGCACAATGTCCAGCTGCCAGGCAGCTACTGCTTCCGAGGCTTCCTTAATTGGACCAGTTGTACCCTACTAATCTCGGTTTACAAATATTTGGCAATTTTGATTTTTACTATTTATGCTTTGACTAATTATAATTTTAAAATTATTTCGTTAGTTAACTTATAAATAATATCATATGATTTGTCATCGTATATAATTTGAGAATGTATATTTTTTATATCTATATGTCAAAATTTTTTAAAAAAAACAAGCGGTCAAAAAATTTATAAAAAAGTTAAAACTGACGAGTATTTATACTTTTGGACGCCGCTGCTGACGCAATAGCACTTCTTCCTCCCAGAGGTATCCAGGACCTTCCAGGTGTCAGTTGCTGTTGTGCTGGACCCATTGATTCTCAAGACCCATCAGCCGTGAGATCATCTTAAGGAAAAAAAAAATCAAGATCCGTAAAGAGTGGGTGCGTGCATGGCCATGCAGTGCAGGCATGCAGCCATTGTCCAACACCTCCATGTTTGTTTAATCAGTGGATCATCGGGCGGGGAGCAAGCAGAGCTGGGAAACCGCAGGAGCCAGCTCCTATATAAGAGCCCTGAAGCCTTCTCAGCCATGGCATCATCTACCCATCACCAAGCCAGTCCACTTGCGAGAAGAGCTAGCAGCACCACCAGCTGCGTCGTCGTAGCTCGATCTGAATCTGATCCTACACACATTCGTTCCCTTGTTCTCTCAGGATCTGAAGATGCCTCGGCTCTTCCTCTTCTGCGTGCTATCTGGCCAGCTCGCCGCGACTGCCGTCGTGGCTCGGCCATTCCCCGTCTTCTCCTTCGACGCCGGCGCGATCGCAGAAGCTCCCTCTGCTCCTGGCGGCGCTCTACACGTGCACTCCCTTCTGGAGCACAGGTTCGCAGGGTCGCCGCTGAGCTCCCACCACAGCTCGCACAGCCCCTTCGACCGGCACTTCGCCGGAGGCAAGATCATCGTGGGCGGCCTCGCCGCGGCCATCATCGTCGCCGTCTTCCTCTACATCCGCATCACGAGGACGAAGAAGCCGGTCGACGTCGAACCCAAATCTTGAGGGATGCATGGGGCTGACTATACTCTGTTGGCTTCTTAGAAAACAGAGAATTTTTTCTCCCTTTCTTCTACAATCTACAGTTCTGATGATACGTGCGAAACTAGTGTAGTAATCCCCTAGGTTCATTGTAACATGTAACTAAGTTACTCTTGTGACGAATAGATTGTTCATCTCCTTCCATCCTGCGGGCATTCTGTTCTTTATTTCTGGTACTGAAATCATCTATCTTTGCTTTCTATTTTAATGAATAGCAGTGCTTCAGTCTTTTTTTTTCAAAAAGAAAAAAAATCCTCTGTATGCAAGTTAAGCTTGGGAGAATGACCACATTTTACTTGGACTAATAGATCACACAAACTAAG
This sequence comes from Zoysia matrella, assembly GCA_001602295.1. NCBI lineage: Eukaryota > Viridiplantae > Streptophyta > Magnoliopsida > Poales > Poaceae > Zoysia > Zoysia matrella. Next base: position 26,691 of record BCLG01003456.1, read on the forward strand.
ACAAATGGGATATTATCCACTCTCCCAATTATCACCTTTACGTCAGCAAAAGAATAAAGACCCTCAATTTTGTTGAATTCACTCTCCCAGTTCTGGAGTCTCACCTGCCAAATATTCAATTTTTTTAGAAAATAGTATTAATTAGGTTTTGAATAAACTTAGCTTATTTTTTTTTCCTTGCGAACGCACACAAGAAGTGCTGACACCTGGCACGAACCAGTCGGTGCCTTCTGGTTTTCTTCCCCTCGTGCAAGAGAAAAAAATAGAGCGGCAACTTCCCCACCACCACCGTTATCCCCACCATCACCCCCCACTTCCTCTGCTCCGCTCCTCGACTCCGAGCCTCCAAGGCCCGGATCCTCGCCGCGCGGAACGCTGTAGCGGAGCGCGATGGTGACCGACGCCGCGGCGATGGCCGTCGTGAGGGCGGTGCGCCCGTCCTTCCGCGGCGCCCACGACGGGGTCGCCTTCGCCGCGCACGCCGCCTTCCTCGCCGCCGGCTACTCGCTCTGCGCCGTCGGCCCCGCCGCGCTCACCGACCCCCCGCCCTCAGGTACGCTCGCCCCCCTGTCCGCCCCTACCCAAGCCCTGGGGGCGCCTATGTTGTGTGATCCCTGAATTTGTGCACACTGGTGGTCTTTTGGTTACCTGGTCATTCTACGTTCCTATTGTTAGGGTTCATATCTTGTTGTTTATGAGGCTGGGGCCTATGTGTCATTTGGATACCTAGTGGTAGATTTCGGTGTGCAAGCAGTGCTGATTCATTTAAGCTTGGCTATTTGGCGCCTGAGTTAACCTGTTAATACTGCTTCATGCGTGAATTACTCCAAAAATGCATCAATATTGACCGATCAAACCACTTGCAGGCAATTTCTGGCGATTGTATTTGAATGATTCAGTTTCCTTGATTGGTCTCAGTGAAAATAAACAATTTTTACAAGGCCTTTCATCATCCATTTATAAGTGTTGTCATCTATTTATAAGTGTGGAAACTGCATTCACGCTTCCAACCAATGAGCAAGTCATGATCGATTTTAGTTTTGCTGGTTGTATGTGTACCCAAGTGGTACTGAGCGTGATTTGTCCTGACTTTCCCTGAAGGAGATAACAGGTTTGGGTTTAAAGGAGTAGAGGGATAAGTCAAAGGGTAATTAGTGTTCTGAAATGAAAAAACCAATAGGATGTAGCTGGTATGGAACTGGATCTTTAGTAATTGTTTCTGTCTTCTGAAAGTTCTCTGATAAAGGTACCAGCAATTTTGAGTTTATGAGGGTATTTAACTCTTGATATTTTAATTACTTCAGGGGATGAGGAGGTGGGTGTTGATGGTTGGAATAGCATGGAGCACTGTTATGCCTTCTTATATAACAAGGAGGAGAAGGGCAAGAAGAAACGGGTATTGGTGAAGTGTCTAGTGATCGGAGACTTGTGTGCCATTGATGTCCTGGATCTTGAGGCACCGGAGAAGGCCCCTTACAATGTCCAGATCAAGTACGTTTGAATCCTGCTACTCATTTCTTTTGCACTGTTCTTTTGTTTGCAGCGGATTTGTGGCATATCATGCTAATGAATGTTGCAACCCTAGCTACAATATTTATTGGAAAAATCATATTTCTATGTCACTTCTCTTCTGTAATAAAGCATGAAACATGCAATTGTACCCTGTGTAACCACTTCTTTCACAGACAGCTTTCTTCAATCCTGTATTGTATTTGTAGTATGAATTTTGAGACTACTCCAGCTTTTTATTATGTCACTTGCCGCCGTAATAAGCCCCTTCCTTGAGGCCTATGAAACTTAGGTTTCGTGCAGCCATCATTGAGAGATTTCTGGAGCATTCCAACACCTAACATGAAATAGGCATGCTTGTAAAACAATATTGTGCAACATTGATCTCAATTTACTGTGTAAAAGTGTATGAATTGTGCTGATTCATCAGTATGTGTGCTCATGTTAGCTTTCAAATACTAAATTTCTACCATGTGTTTAGTTACAATGAACAGTCCACCTCAATCTTAGCAAAAATACATGGAAATCTGTTGGCATAGATTTTTTTTTCAAGAATAAAATATTTCTAACTTAGGAATCTTCCAGTTTTGTGTTTTGAGTTCTGATGATATTCCTTATGTATGCAGCGTGAAAGATTTCTTCTCTATGGAAGAGAATCCTAAGAATTACAGTGATATGTATAAGAATTTTCCAGGCCTCATTGACAACATCGACTCACATGTTTTGTCTAAATTGGATGGGAATGCTGATGCTATGGCTGCCAAGAAGACTGACACTGAAAGCAGTTCATCGCTGCAGAGGTATTCTTATATTGCATTTTGGCTTAACTTTCCACCATTCATCTTCTAACATACACCATGTAGTAAATTCTAGCTATATTTACGTCTTGCGTCTAAATTTTGCATCATCAAATCTTAATCTTTTAACTTGAGGAAAAATGTTAGCTTGTAGTTGGTCTATCTGATGTTTGACTTAAATCTAGGAGGTATGGTTATTAAGAATTTGTGAAAATATATCATTGAAAGCTGAGCTTTTCTTTAATATCTACTCCCTCCGTTCACAAATAACTGTCATTCTAGCTCCGGGCGCGGGAATTAAGAAAAAGTATTGGGAAGAGAGAAATGTGTATTGGAAAGAGAGAAAGTGTATTGGAAAGTGAGAAAGCTGTGTTGGGAAGAGAGAAAGTATATTGGGAAGTGGGAATGACAAGTATTTAGAAAGAAATTTTGAAGGCTAGAATGACAAGTATTTGTGAACAGGGGGAGTACTTTTTATTAGGTGTGTTAATGATCCTATTCTCTTGTATTTTTCTAACATGAGACACTTTGTCTTCCAGCTCTGAAAATCCAGGTCCAAGAACTACTGAACCTTCAGGGTATCCTAGTCCAAGGACTACTGATCCTTCAGGGTATAATCTCAGACATTTTGATATCTTCATTTCTTTTGCACGTGTGATTTTTCTGTACTTTGTTGTCAGAGTCTGGTTTTATTTTCTTCCTGATGTTATTTTGATCAATTGAAAGCCTTATTACCACGTCCATGCATACACTGAAACAGCAGAATATCTAAATGAAAAGAGCATGGACATTGTTACTAAATATTTATCTCGGATATTGTTGTTTTCTACATCGGTATATAACAGGTCCAGGGAAGGGGAGCACTGGTGCTGTGGTAAAAGCTTGCCTTGTGACCTGGCGCCTTGTGACCATGAGGCCATGGGTTCGAGTTTTGGAAATGGCCTCTTGTAGAAATGCAGGGAAAGGGCTGTGTACAAGAGACCCAAAGTGGTCGGACCCTTCCCCGGACCCTGCCAAAGTGGGAGCTACGTGCACCGGGCTGCCCTTTATTGTTGTTATATACATGGTTGCAATGATTCTCTTTCATGTTGACTGGGCTATTGAGTTTTTTTTTTTATGTGTGGTTTTGTGCAGCTTAGTGTCTCCTCCAATTTCTCCACTTGGTTCTGATGATCTGTACCCTGGACCTGGTGCAGGATTCTACCCTCACCGGTATATTTTTGACTTTCAACGTACATGTAACACAGGACATTTGTACTACCTTCATGCATAGCTAACTGTCTGTTTCGCTTTGTGTGCAGTGGTATTGGAAGCGGTGGCAGCATGCATGTTGGTAATGTTACATTCATTTAATACTTTAGGTTTTTCTCTATATAGTCATTCACTAAAGTTGGACTTAACCTTATTTCGAAACAACAGGTCCAAATGATCCACGCTTCTTTCCTTCTAATCCTTTTCCTGCCCCATTTGGTGGCCCTGGGTACGTTCCCTTCTTCCTTCACTAAAGTTGTCATTTCAGAATTTTTCAGAAAGCTTTTATTGTTCTGGATGAAAAACAAATATTTGAAAACAGGAGTGTTCCACCGGGTGGTCGCTATGATCCAATCGGCCCACCCGATGTTCCAGGGTTTGAACCATCTCGTTTTGTTAGGTATGCTAATCATTCATGGCATTCTCCTGAGTCTATAAGTTCCAAGATGGCCTATTTGTGAACTCGATGCTGCTTTAAAACCCATGAGTATTTAACTATAAGATTCTTCGTTTGTGTATTTTCCTAGCGCGGGTTGCTATCCTTCATCATTTTCTATGGTAGATTAAGTAAAGCCTACCTAATTACCTATTTTCCTAGTCATCATGGAAAGCTGCACTGATGTCCTATTGAGACCGTCGATGATTATGGGCACCTCCATTTGATTGGGGGAATAATTCTCCATAGTATGAAACGGAGCCAAGTCTGAACCTCTGATTGGGGACTTTGTATTTTGTTTCTCTTCTCATGTAGACGTGCGAGGCATCCAGGCGGGAGCACTCACCCAGACCTCGAGTTCTTCCAGCAAGGTCCAGGCCTATGAAGTCTTAGGAGTCGACCTCTTTGCTACCCTCTGAGAATAACATGGCTTCGTTTGCCATTTTTTTTTACTTTTTTTTTTTGAACTGGTACAGCGGAGATACTTATACCACAATACTCTGCCTGTAAAGACGGGTGTGACCTCCGAACCGTCCTGTCTGTAGTTTGACATATCTCTACCACTGACTAGTCGTTCGATAGCGAGGTTTGTTAAACTAGTGTGAAGTATCTGTGGAAGTATCCTCCGTCGCCAGGAGAGGCCCGCCTGGTGGGCGGCATCGGTCAGATAGTTTTGTAGAAGTAATGCTGCTCTAGGTAGTTTTTTAATGCTGGAGAAAGCAACGCAGGAAGGAAATGGTTAGCGTCTGGATGCGCCTTGTGCTTTTTGGATTGTTTATGCTTGGGCCGCACCGTGCGGGTTTCGTACAAAGGGCAAAAGCAACCAGGGTTCTGGGTGCAAATGTAGTAACCTCGTTCGTACCAGAAGTGGCAAGCATCGACGTGCTGCTGCTGGATCCTCTCCCGTGTTCTTCTGGGGCCTCTGGGCACTACGACCACCAGGTACGTTGGCGGCGCTGCTGAAAACTTTCGCAGCTTTTGTCCGGTTGAAGTACTCCTGCTAGAGTAGTGCTCGTTCTAAAATTATTTTCTACAGTACTATGCTCCTCGTTCTAAAATTATTTGTACCGGTTAGGTCAAAGATATTCCAGATTTGGCGACGTCATATGTGATCCAACGCAGATTTCTCCCGCCGGCACCGCCGCCACTGAATTCTTTTTTTCTTTTTCTTTTACCACGGAGAACGTTCATCGGAGGCAGAGCTCCTAGAATCCCCTGAGACCAGAGCCTTTCCGTAACCGTTTAAACGACGCCCCAGAATGCTCCGTAACTTGCGAGACAAGTGATTCGCCGGCTACATTTTTCCTCCTCTTCACTTCTCGCGTCCATACGAAAGACACGACCCGAGAGGCCGAGATGCTACCCCACTCCATCGATCGATCCCACTCGTATCACATCAAATCGAAATCAGAAATTAATTGAAAAAAAAAAGCCAAGGGAGAAGGGACGGGGGAAACGGAACAAAAAAACACGCGTCCCTTTCCGCTCCATGTCACTCCCATACGCGTCGTAGCTGGTTTCACACCGCTGCTCTATCTACCACTTGTTGGATCGACTGACAGGCAGGCGCATGGAGACGGCGATGCCTCCGCCGTCCGGCGAGCTCTTCTTGCAAGCAAGCCACAAAACTGAAACAGAAAGTGACGGCAATGAACCAAGTATTTTTCTTATTATCTTATATACTTATCATCCACAAAGACAAAGGAGCACTCGACCAACAGCCAGCAGCCAACTCAAGCTCACATGGAGGCAGGATGCGCGGGGCACAGCTCGCCCCCTGCCGAGCTGGCGGCACGCACGACACCGACTCGCCGGAGAATTTCCGCTTCCACGAGGAGGAATCTCCGCGAAGACCAGCCCCCAACTGGAAGGCTTCTCGGCCAACATTTTTTCTCTCTCTCATCAGTGAACAAGAGAGAGGAGGAAGAAAGAACGGCAAAAAGCACCCACATCTCCCTTAGGTAGATTAGATATACAAACATTGCAATCGATCCAAACACTGCAGGAAGACGCAGCTGTTGTTCGTTTCATGCAGCACTGACCACTCTACTGGTACTATCTCACTCACCACAGGATTTTACAGAGGGGAAAACTGTCTCGACATCGTCTCATGTCTTGGTGTCTGTCCGTCTCTCGGTCTCACCGCTTATCCTGCCGGCGGCCGTCGTCGCCGCCTTCCTCTCGCCTCCTGATCTGTGCCAAACCAGGAAGACCTGCGAAAGAAAGAAACGGCTGTTTTTAGACACGCCTGTCGCAGCCACTGCCTTCATCAGGTTCGCCACATTCTAACAGGGAAAGATAACAATCTGCAGAGGAGGGGCACGTCCAACAGCAACAGCCCTGCCTGGAACAAACTGGGAAAAGAAGTTTACGGGCAAAAATCTTGGAGTCCTAATTAAGTTTTTATAGACAGGAAAAAGCCTGCGTCAGGCGAAATTCCTTGCTTCAAAAGCACAGAAGATAAGGAGTGCACACATCTAGTTCTTTCGATACTACTCTTGCCACCTGTAGGAGCGAGCATACTCCGATCTGCGTTTAACATCATCGCAATAATCAAAGTGTGGTTAAGCACCAAACTCAAAGTTGCCACCTTTATATTTCTATGTGTAATTGACTAATTGTAACCAGACTGATCCGGCCTAGAGCATAAACAAGAGTCCCTGCACCTTAGAACCCTGGATCGAGTCAAACAAGATACTAACATCGGGTACTTTGGTCAGCTCCAATCCACCACACATAAAGCATATAGTTGCTGCAAACACTAGTGCGCAGAAAGAATATTTTTATTTTTTTCATATTATAATCACGCTAAATTAGAGATATTTCTGACAATCAATGCTGCTGAAGGGTTCAGAAATCCAGTGCCAAAACCATGGCCTTGATTTCGCGACACAAGATGACCGCGTTTCCTGGGGAGTTTAATGCCCCCGAATTCAGCTGTAACAGAAGCCTAATCAATCCCCCAACCCCTCCAAGAATTACTCCTCCATTACAATTCAATCTTTTCAGCTCCCTGTACCTGCCCCGAATAAAACTGAAGAACTGCCTACTTGCCAACAAGTTGTAACTGATGTCCACTGATCCTAGAAGCGCTTGAATAATTCTGTACCGAGATCACAGTTTCTGTTCTAATCAGCTCACACGATCCAATGCTTCTGACTGCATCTATCTATCGATTGAACTGAGATTCGCTGCTGACAGGTAGTCGAATCGACCAGGTGAAATGGCAATTGAACATCAAATCAGTGGCTAGACTCGAAGAATTCGACACAACCATTGCCCGCATGGAATGAATCTTGGTATGAATTTCAGTGGGCAGGAATCGGGACAAGCTCGAGGAAACCAATTGTCTAGTCTGCCAACCGGCCCAAGGAGGGGGTGGGGGAGAGAGAGAGGGTCGTAACACATCACAGAGGAAGCCACGCCAGGAACAAATCTGAAACAGTAGCAACATCTCGAGGAAAAATCTTACCTTTTCCGCTCCTCCATCTGGCGGCCTCGGTGGCGCCCATCCCGGCGGAGGCCGACGGCTTGCACTCCGGCGGGTCCTCAAAGAGCGACTTGGAGAGGCTCTTGTGCGCGTACCCGATGTCGAAGAGGATGACCCCCGGCTGGTGGTCGTCGACGAGGATGCCCTTGACGGGGAGCCACACGAAGAGCTCCTCCTGCGCGAGCCCCTCCACGCCGCAGAGGGCGCCGACGCTGAGGTTGCCGCGCACCACGGCAGCGAAGTAGGCCAGGTTGCCGTTGTCGTACGTCGCGTAGCACGGCGCCGACAGACGCGCCTCCAGCAGCCCGTTCGACTCGTCCATGGTGTACGACTCCACGCCGCGAGGGAGCAGGCCGCCGGGGAGGCCGTGATCGGTCAGCAGCTTGTGTATCGTGCTGCCGTTGCCGATGTTGCTTGGAGCGGCGCGGGAGAACGCGGGCGGCGGCGCGGAGAGAAGTAGGAGGCACAGGAGAGGGAGCGCTGAGAGAGCTGAGGAAGAAAGCCGGATCTTTGCCATCGGAGGAAGGCGGGCGCCGGCGCGACGGCGGCGGTGAGGTGGGGGTCAGGTGGAGGCGAAGGAGGGGAGGAGAACGAGACGGAGGAGGTTTTAAGGGACGGAGAGGGGTGGATTTGAAACTGTGGAGAAAATAAACCGGAGGCTGAGAAATGTGAAGGGACAACAAAAATGGTTTTGCCTTCGCCAGATTTTTGTTAAGAGTTTGTTATTCGGCTGATGGATGACAGTACTGCCCTTTGCTGACCTGGTGAGGAACTGGGAAAGGAAATTGGTTCTGGGGGTTTCATATCAGTCCATTGCTGGTTTAAACTCCTTTACCCATATAAAAAAATAGTACCTACTCCCTCAGTTTTTTAATTAATACTATCGTTGATTTTTAAATTTAACTTTGATCATTCGTCTTATTCAAAAAAATTTCTCGAATATGTAAAATTTTAAATTTTGATTTAAATAACTCTAATGATAAATCAAATTATGTCAAAATATATAAAATTTATCAAAATATTTTGAATAAGACGAATGGTTAAAGTTGAATTTAAAACTCAACGGTGACATCAATTAAAGAACAGAGGGAGTAGTTTGTAACCTAAATTCTAAGTTTGCAAAAAGCTTATTTTGATCAATTGAATGTTACTCTATCGAACAAATTAGGAGCTTTGTTTTTTGACTGAATTACTCGACCAGACAAATAACGGTTCAGTAACACACGGTTGCAGCTTACCTCCACGATGCTCAGATTGTTTTTTTTTCATATGACCGTCACACTACCATTTAAATTTTAAAGAACAAGTTGTTTATCGATTTTGATAACAAAATAAATTTTATGCATATCATGCCGATGGAAAGAAATATATATCAAGTAATCAAATAAGAATAAATAAGTTTATTCAAGTGATCAAACAAAATGGCCATCAATCAAACTATTGCCTTCACTAGATGTTTGGTAATGCAACATTGAAATGTACATGTATAACGCTTGGATAGGCTTCGTTGTTTGCTCTATTATGTCCATGAGGCTCTATCACACTACTGTCAGCATTTACGGGTAAATATATTTCAATTTTGATTGTGCAATAGCAGCATATCATGCCAATTGCATTGAACTGCATGATAAGTAGTCCAAATAGATACAATCTAACGATGTTTCCAATACAGATTGCCTTAGAGCATCTCCAAAAGCTCGCTATTAACTTCCTCCAAATTAAATTACGAGGAAATCAACAACTTTCATAAACACCTCTCTACTTTCGAGATTTCTCATAAATCCTCTTATCTAGGTATATCTAAAGAACTTTCTAAGATCTCAATCTCGTCTTTGGTACAACTAATCATGAAACCAACTATTTATTTAGCTCAAATTTAAACTATATTTAGAAGAGCTATTAGAGGAGGTGATTAAAATGAATCCAGATTTTTTCTTACTAGTTTTGATACCCGTGCTAACACTACGGTTTAAGAAAAAAATATTAATTTATAAAAATGATATATTAATATTAAAATTTAAAGTTTCTCATTCTTCACTATTAATATTAATATTAATCCAAAATAAATTTATTTATTAATATTAATCTGAAATTAATATTAATATTAATAACCTACAATGACTCACGTGGTTTTGTAGGGACCTTAATTATCTTCATAGCCCTAGAGATTTAGGAGAACTGATTTATTTATAGGTGATGAAGAGGCTTACGATTCGGAAGATGGTTGCCACGTACAGTCATACAGGACCATGCAAGGCCGTAATTCACGCGGCGGGTTCATCTCATTAGTTGAGATCTTCTTCCGTGTTTGTTTCGATTTACACGGCACCTAATCTCCTTCCCTTTCCTATCTTTATCTCGTTCTGTTTTTACTCGTACTTAAGTGACACCAATCAATCTATATATCCCAAATTTGCCTTATATACCTTCACTTTAATGCATATAATTCTAATGCGTGTGCTAATGCTATGTTCTAAGAAAAAATTTAATTTAACTTAAGAAATAATATATCAATATTAAAATAAATTTTTTTGTTTTTCAACAACTTTTCTATAATCTCATATATTTGTTCCGAGTAGTGGTGTTTTGTTAACTAACAATGGTTTGTGCGGGTCTAAGATCTGAAAGATCTGGAAGAGCTCATCCGTTAGATTTGTAAGTGTGCATGTGGAAAGCTTTCATCCGTTAAATTTGTAAAAAGAGATAACTCTGGATGCATTTTCCGTGTGTATGTAGTCTAGTCTAGCTCATCTCTGTTGGGTACATTTTATTGTGTGTACATAGAAAAGAAAACTGTGATTTTTAAAGAGTAGAGATTAGCCAAAAAAAAAAAACCTTTTGTTGTGATTTTTAAAGGAACTGCTGGAGATGTTCTTATAAGGTTACACTTCACACCATTACATGTATTTGTGGGAACTAAAATCTAAACGAAATAGTGGAAGTCTATGAAGAATTGATCATTGGAAAACAAAACAGAACTCACTACATCTTTGATTAAAGGCATGCACATGATTTTAAAAGTGTTCATCTAGTGCATCCCACATAGAAAATTAAAATGGCAGCTTATTTCTTTTGCATGCCATGTAGTTGCATATGGCAGATCACACGTACTACTTGAATTTGGGATCATATCCCTTTGATATTTGCACTATGGCCCATGGTTGTCTTGATCTGTATTATTAGAAGAAGGCTGCAAGACTAGCTGATTTCAATGGTAGACAAGTTTTTTCTAGAATGATCTTGTTGTCTCTACTCACTAATAGAATCAATACGCCATGGGATTAATTATTAGAAATGTTTAATTTTATTTTTGATAGTGACATGAAAGCAGTGGCAATAATTCATCTATGTTTGGCTTTGGAAGCTTAAAGATTAGTAAAATCCCCGGTGATCAGGGCTTTGCTCCAACTAATGATGGGTTTTGCCTGATGTTTAACTTACACGATTAGCAATAGATTATAAGAGCCACAGTTACAAAAGACGCTGTCACACACCTTGATACATTTCCTTTCTCGTATGGTTGCTATCTAAAGTGCATCTACATGTCATTATCGTACTGTGATTTTGCTTCCATAGTTATAGATTGTACTCCCTCCGTTCCGAAATATAATCATTTTTAGATTTAGTTAAATTTAAATTTTTATCACTTTAATCACTAATAATATTTTATCATATACAAATTATATTTTTCTAATTCATCATAAAATAAACTTTCATAAAAAGTATATTTTTACATTAAAAATTATGCTTATATAGGTAGTATCCGGTAAGAAGGGGGGGGGGGGGCGCGGCGGGCTTGAGTTGATTGAAATAAATTGCGAGACACATTGCTGGTGGATCCAAAACGAGTCGGAAAGTTGAACCACTTGATGTACATGTTTCATTTTCTACATTTTATGGCTTCAAGGTAATTGTAAATGTTAAGTTCACAAACATATACTCCTCTGTTTTCTTAATTGTTGTCGCTGTTAACTTCTAACATCAAGTTTGAACCATTCATCTTATTTAAAAAATAAATTTAAATGTATAAAATTATAAAGTGTGATTAAAATATTTTCAATAATATAGTAAATTAGAACAAAAATATATAAAATTCATCAAACTTTTTTGAATAAAATCTTTATATATTAAAGCGCAAATGTTTTCTCAACCTTCATTGCGCCACATCACCTAAAAAATATTAACCATCGGATTAAAATCTAACGGTGAATATTAGAAAAGAGAGAAAAATCTTTTCTCCGACCAACGTAGGAGCATACTTCTGCTCGGCAGGAGCAGGCATGAACGGCCGTGCCATCGCTCTAACTTTTTCAGATATAACATAAATTTTGACTATGATCATATTTAATTTTTTATAAATTTCACATATTATAATTTTCTTTATCATTAAAGTTATTTGAATCACACTTAAAATTTTACATATTTGAATTAATTTTTTAGATAAGTTGAATAGTCAAAGATGATATTAAAAATCAATGGTAAACAATAATTTAAGAATAGAGGGAGTATGTGGTAGTACACATGGACAATGGCATAGATATAAAAAATTAACTATAACTGTTTTTGTTAAATCAAATTTACTTTTGCTATAGATTCAATAGAGTTCATATAAATTTATTCTACTTCTATGTCTTGCAAGTATATGTTATAATTAAATACTTTTATATGTAATGAAAATATATATTTAGATAAATTAAATTATTTTATCTCTAAAAAATGCTCCTTAATTAGTATGAGAACTAAGATTCAATTTTTTCCCGCTTACAACTCTGGTCTAAAAAAAAGTAGCTTTGAATGCAATGTTTTAATCAAACATTGCCAATATGAATTAGAAATAATTTTAAATTTATTAAGTTACAAAATTAGAAATAATTTATTTTAAAAATACTTTTTTTAAAGTGTACCGATGCTACTTTTTATTAAATAGATAACAAAGGTCGCACTTATGCTTTGAATAACATTATGACAACTTCTTTTTGACACCGAAGTATATGTTTATAAAACTTTGTCATCTATATCAAAAGCAACTATATTTATATTTGTTAAATAATAACAACTTGTTCTTCTTTTCTGGACGCTCTTTGCAACGAACCGTGATCAGTAGGGTCAGCGAGTTAGGTCGGCATCCTTCCCTGAATCCATCGCGTGTAAGACAATGCATGCACGATGGTTCCCAGGACACACTGCCACGCATTGTTGATCGTTCACTCCTCTGACTTCGGCGCATTGCTTGTAGGAGTATACGAGCGGACGGTAGGTCTTCGAGGAAGGGCCAGTCAGCTTGATCGCACTGCACATGTGCGGGTTCACCGGGCGATCGGTGGCACAATATCCTATCTCCAAAGCAGCATGATCAGCGGCGCGCGACTCTGCCAAAACGATCCTCCGCTGCATGTGCTGCGGAATGCAGTTGAACGACGCCTCCCAATCATGGCTCGTTCCGCCCGGTGCGACTCAACGGCCGGTTACGCGTTAGCACGCGATTAAATTATTGTGCCCTCGGTCGATCGAGCTATCGATCCCCCCTCGTTGGGCTTCCAGAAATCAGAACTGTGGAGAGACCGGATGAGGTGATAACGCGGGAAACCAGATTGGTTGGCACCGGTTGATTCTAATCCGTGGAGAGATGCGGAGATGTAGGTGCGCATGTGCCCCTCGTCTGGTAAAACGGCGGCAAAGAGTTGACCTGGATGACAATAGGCTCACACATTACAGATGGTAGACAACCGATTGGCAAGAACAAAAATATACAAGAAAAGCGGACAGATTTTCTAATAAATATTTAAAGTTGAAGTTAAAAGTCAATGACGACAACAATTACAGAACGGAGGAAGCAGGTGTAGTGTATGGTACAACAAAATAAAAATAAAAAGTTAGGTTTCATGTGTGATTGTAACAATGAGTTTGTGTTACATCCATGATTGAATTCAAGAGCCAGTGAGGGAGCTAAATAAGGCATAGCTAAACTACACACTATAACTAAAATTTCCTTTGGATTGCAGTTTTTTTTCAAAAAAAAATACTATATTTTTTCGTTTGAAATTGAGATTATAATGATAAAAGAGCGGGATAGGTGGCCAGCAGACCCCACATGCAGCGTGAGCACCACAGCAACAAACGGTGTACTCCTATTATTGAGGTGGCATGGGGGATCACAGTTGCTGTTGGCGGAGCCCTTTGTTTTTGGCGTTTTTTCATGTGCAGTAGTGTTCGTACGCGAAACGTTCCCATGCTTCTCTCTCCATGTCACCCCGGTGGTACTGGTACCTTGCAAGCGACGCTCTTGCGTTAGCCCTGGGCCATTTCCATGCACGTCACCTCCTCCGCCTCCGCGGCCTTCGCCGGCGTCGGCTTGAAACAAACAGTGAAACAGGTCTCGTCCGTATGCCGGCGCCGGAACAGATTTTCCAGTTGGCCCAGTTCCATGTGTAGTCTCTAGAGATTAGAGAGGTGAATTCCTCGATCGTTCGTTCATTTTTGACGTGTAGATCCAAAGGCGCATGGCAGCCGGCCGAGGAAAGAACGAGGGCTACGTACGATCACCTCCTCCGCCGCCTTTTCGCGTCTTCTGCTTCGCCGGCGTCGGCTTCTGTTCGTGTCCGTGCGCCGGCGCCGCTGGAACAGATTTGCCAGCTCCATCCGTCTCGTCCCGCGATCCCGTTCCATTATAGTCTGTTTAATGATTCGTACAGTAGCTCTAGAGAGAGAGAGGAAAAAAAAAAAGAGGTGAAATATTCCTCGATCGTCGTTCATGTGACGAGTAGTGCCAAAGGCAAGGAAGCGTGCGTCACGGCGCACGGCAGCCGGCCGGGGAAAGAACAAGGGCTACGTACTGCTCGTACGATCGAACGCATGCGCACGCGCGCTGGTCCGTCCCGGAGGGGAGAGAGCGTGTCGCCTCCGCTTGCTCCGGTTCGTGCTCGTCACGTGCCCGTCGTCTGTGTTTGGATGGACCGAGCGAGCTCGCGTGCGTGTGGTCCTCCTGGCATTCGGAGAATTTTCCAGGGAACGTTGCTTGCGAGCTTCTCGGTGCGAGATGAGATGTGTAGCGAGTGATTCTGATAATAGTTGGAGAGAGATGGGACAATGGTCCCGCTGATGTGAGTCAATTCACACATCAGTGGTGTTCGTCCCTTTGATTATCGTTAGAGGATTCGGTTCCATACAACTTTATGCGAGCTGTGCTGGAGCTTTAAGACTGATCTCTACATGCGCTGGACATGATAACTAATACGTCAGCTTGAAATAAAAAACGTATTTAATAGCTTTAAATGAAAGATTTACGAATTGAGTGGTAAAGATTGAAAGGTCGACGTATTTGATGATAAGAATTGAAAAATCTCGATTATCCAAACAACTCTTCTGTGCAGTACTCCCTCCGTACTCATAATTCAAAGTCGTTTTATACAACGACACAGTTTTCAAAATATAACTTTGACTTTGATTTTTTCTAAAAATATTTATCAAAAGTGGCATATATATACTTTTATGAAAGTATTTTTAAGACAAATCTATTCCTATGATTTTCGTATTTTTAAACTTAATAACTTCAAAGTTATTTGTAATTTATATTCCCAATGTTTGACTAAAGCAAAACTCAAAACGACTAATTATGAGTATGGAGGGAGTATATACATAGCATTGGCAACCCCAATTGAAACAAGTTTTTCCCCCTACTGCAAGATTCTCGATTTCGACATAACAGGACCTGTAATAACCATTGACTGTTCTTAATTCTTCTACGGCTATGAAGAAGCTACTGTACTACCAGACCAGATGGGATGAAAAATGAGATCGGCGGAATCAACACATGGCCCCAGTGCCCGAATCCTCGGCTGATCCCGCGCCTGACGCAAGAACCTTCTCCCTCCCTCTGGCCGGCCAGTAATCAGGGGGGATGACGTCCCCCTAGAAGATGCCAAGCTAATTAGGCTGCGAACGGCCAGGCTAGTCTGACTCACAAAGGCCGGATGCTTTGTTGGGAGCTAATCTATTGTCTAAAGCTCTGTTTGGTTACAACTAGTTTCTAAACTAGTTTTTAAAAACTGAATTAACTTCAAACAAGATAGTTTTTTGCTTTGTTTTATAGAAACCAGTTTCCTAGTTTTTTACAAACCAAGAATCTGGTCCGTACTATATTTTTTCGATTTCTTTAACCAAAAAACGTACTACACTTTAACAAACTCAGATATTTAAAATAAAATATGAATAGATATGTCATTTAAAAAAAACAACAAACTAATTTCTATAAACTAGCATCTAAACACCACCATCTATTTTTTTTTATAATCTAGTTTATAAAAACTACATATATAAATCAGTTTTTAAAAAACTGCGTTGGTTCCAAATAAGACTAAGTACTGGTCTATCTAACCAGCATTAGGCACCAGGCAGAACAAGCACCAAAGCCAGGTAGGAGTACTAGCTAGTACAATAGGATCAAGTTAATTAACCGTGCCCAAGTGGCAGCCGTACGTACTGGCGTACGCTAGGCAACAGGGGGTTGCGGCTGGCTCACAGCTCCAAGCCCTGTTCCTATGTACTCTCTTTTTTAATTGATATTTAAATTTAACTTTAATCATTTGTTTTATTCAAAAAATTTTTGATAAATTTTATATATTTTGATATCATTTGATTTATCTTTAAAGTTATTTCACTCACAACTTAAGATTTTACACATTCAAGCAAATTTTTTAATAAGACGAATAATTAAAGTTAATTATAAAAATTAATATTGATATCAATTTAAAAACAGAGAGATTACGTTGTTTGTTCATCTGATTGGAGTATTAGCAGCCGAGCACCCCGCTATCGCGTACCAACCGTTCACCCTGTCTGGAGGTACGTTATGGGCAATGGCGCGTGGGACCAGGTGACCGAGAATCCGGTTTTGGGGAGGCTGTTTTTGTGCGCGGAGCAATTGACTCGATTGGTGCCTCCCAATCTCATGTGATGAGAACGAATTGTTTGATGGTAATGCCCCCGGCGGGCCTCAAGTTTCCCTGAAGGTAAGCTTTGGACGTCAATCATTGAGTCCCTCGGTAGTTTAATCAAGCCGCTCCTATCATACTTTTGCACTAACTATTACCGAACCTAGCGAGAATCCAAGATGCATGCTGACACTGATCCAATAAGCGGATGCCTAGCTCTGTAAATAATATCAATACTAGTTTGAATACCCATTCTACGCTACGGGTAGAGCAACGTGATGTAAGTTTTTATCAATACAGAAAAGCAATATGCATGATGCATTGTCGTTCCGCTATAAAAAAAAATATGAAACAGTTCTGATGATATAAGTATAACAACTTTATTAATACAAACCATGATACAGAAAAAACAAATTTACACAATACTTACTCAAATTTAACTTTTACATAATGCTTTATTGACTTGAATAAAATCAAAATTAATCCAAACTAAATAAATAAAAGAGTCAGTCTACGTCACAGACCTCACCGCTTGCTCATATCTAGTTAGATTCTAATAATGTATCGAAGTGGCAAGAAAGTAACAGGTGATGTTAAACATGTTCAGAAAAGAAAAGTATTGTAGCAATATGTATCTTCTATTTTCTCTCTCATAATTAGGATTTTAGTTAAAGTGTGACACCGTAGAGATAGAGAGATGACAACAGTTTGAGTTGCCGCTCAGCGTTGCGCGAAGGTTAGAGGTTCCTCGACAGAGACGGCGATGCGTCGACGCGGTGAAAGTTAGAGTCGCCGCGCGGAGATGCGGGGGTGGGAAGGGGTCTAACGAAAAGCGAATTTTAAAACAGACGGAGATGAATGAATCTATTGTTCTTTCCACTTTTATATTAAGAGAGACTCCGAAAACAACAACTCTTTTCTTCCCATTGCTTCTTCGTAGACCCACAGCGATAAAAGAGAAAGTCCAATAAAAATACATCACATTATAGAAGTGCGTATGGGAGGAGGCCGTTGATGAAGGATAGAAACCGCATCCCTGTACTCCCCATATAGTTTTCATTACAATAATCAATATTCCGTATGTTTTTCCAGGCATATGCAACACGATCGTCACGACAGAACATTGAAATAAATAAGCTTCTCGAGCCTCCGCGTAATTAACCAGCACTTTTAGGTACAGACTTTTGTGTGCACAATCATCATGAGAGATCGATCAGCTGGGTGCACTAGCTAGAAAGGTTGTATTATCCCCTTTGAGTATTAGTATTTGCTACTGATCAGGTGTTACCGAGCCCTGATGGACAATTTTGGTACGCGCACATTGATCCCTATAAAAGGTTTGATCTACTGTAGGTGTGGCAAGCATTAATTTGTTTAATTTAATTATACATGTCGCTAGATCTTGTTCATATAATTAAATTTCGTTTTGTCAACGGTGTAAGCACTGCATAGTGAAGTAGTAGTAGTTTCAGATTGTTCTTACTGCACCAGTTGAATTGAAGATTCAGAACAGCGCGCAACGCTATGCAGGATACATATATATGCTGCCGAAACGGTGTACAGATTTTCTAATCTTCATCACGTCATATCATAGGTTAAAAATTCTTACATGTACTCAAGCTAGGCATGTCCAAATGTATTTTGTTTAATTGCCAGTTTGTTGACTTCTTGCATGGATTATACGTATATAATATTGTTTTGTAGAAAATAATAAAAAAAAAAATCCAGCACGCATTTCCCTTTCCCTTTGAACTGTCTGGGCTATAGATAGGTTGGCTCTCTTCAATTTCAGTCAAAATGGCCCCTGTTCAGGCGCCAGGTCGATCGATTATTCAGGAGCGACGCCGTCAAAACAGGATAAGAAACCCCAGCAACATATCGCTGGCCGTGACAAGTTCTTTTTTTAAGTTTCCGTACACTATCGCCATGAGAAAGAGTCGTCATGTTCTATCAAATTTACAACTAAATCATTGCTTTTGCGTTCCATACGTTTTTCCAAAGAAAGCGGCGTCATGTTCCAAAGAAACCTGCATAATTAACATTGACCCAAAAAACCCACAAAAAAGATTGACCCAAAATGAGGATGATACGCTGTTGTGCACGCCTGGTGTTCTCATATGTGCGGACAGTTTTTGCAGGCTGCCCGTTACTCAGCCTAGTGTCTTTTTGCCAGTCAACACAATTAAGCAACACATCCACTAGAGAACCTGGGTGATCTTTTTTTTTTCTGAAACTGAAGGTATCATTATGTAACAAACTGGAAGTTTTTTAAATATTTCAGAGCAGAGTCCAACCAAGACTTAACACAGCCAAAACAGGGCCAGAACTTATCACGGCCAAAATTGGAAACCAATCAGAAGAAGTGTTCGGAGTAAAGCTGAGTACTGAATTATAACTGAAGATTACAGAACAAGCAGAAAATTCAGTAAACTGAGTGTGCAAACTATCATGCACAGCTGGCTCCGCATTATCCTTCCAAAGCACCTGAAAGTTTTTGTGCTCTCAATGATCTCCTATGCTACCACTTATAATATGATCTTATCCGGAGAAGGAGCTGCAACATTAACACAAAACTTTTAGATAATTATCAAATGAGTAGTCATCGGATCAAATGAGTGCCTGCAAGTTAAACAAAAATTAGAGTGTCATTAATTAGCAAGAAACTTCTTCAGATAATTAATCTACAACTTGAACATGCTTTTTCTCAAGCAAGCAACAACTGAAGCAGTACAGAAGCTACAAAACCAAAAGAAATAAAAAAACTACAGATTAAATATGCTTTCTCGAGCAAGCAGCAACTGCAGCTCCTTACCATGATCTGAACAGCAGTACAGAAGCTAGTCGGCCAGTACGCTGAGCAGCAGTACAGAAGCTAATCGGTCAGAACTCTAAGCAGCAGTACAGAAGTTAATCGGCCATGCGTCCGCCCATCTAAGCAGCAGGCCAGCAGCTAATCAGATATTATTTGGATCTTAAAGGCAGGTGCATGGAGAACTAGTACATTCAATCTAGGCACAAGCGTAATCCAAACTTTAGATCGATTGCTAGTTGCTAGTGAAACAACAGATTGCCACAAAATCTTGAGAGTAAAAGGCACACAGATTGCTGCTCACCTTGCGAGGCACCCGGAGGAGGAGGACCTGAGTTGCCGGCGGGAGAGATAGCGACCTAGTGGTGAGGAACAGGAGATTATATGTGAGATCGATGCGGAGGCGGTGCCATTGTTGCGGAGGTTGCCGGACTGGGGTGAGATCGAACGAGGGGCGGCGTTGCTGTCGTAGTGGTGAGTTGATTTGGGCTACCCAGCGACCCACTGAGTCGATCCATTTTAATCCAGCTTTTTAGTGGGTCAACCCACAAAGGTAATTTCATCATATTTTGTATTTTGAGTAGTGGATCATTGGGTCAGCCAAATAAACCTGCATCTTGACCGTGGTTCGCAAAACCGCTTCGACCAAACCACTGCGGCTCGGTTTTTACGGTTGACCAGTTTTCGTTTTAAAAATTTAAATTTTTTTGAAAATTTGAAAAAATTTGAAAATTCGAAAACCGCTCAAACCGAGCGGTTTACCGCAAAAACCGTTGAAAAACCGCTCAAACTGATTTGATTTCAAATTCAAAAACGGTATACCGTAAAAACCGCTCGGTAAACCGTAAAAACTGTTCGGTTTTCTCTCAAAAATTTGATTTTTGAATTTGTTCGATTTTTTTAACTGTTTTCGCGGTTTTTACGATTTTCGTTAAATCCGCGGTTCAAACTGTTTTTGAAACCTGATCTTGACTTGTAGTACATGACGAAGAAATTAGCAACAGCCATGGACAGACCTGCGCTACCCCACCTCGATCGATGGTCGTTTCCATTCCATGCCATCTCGATCGCAGTTATGTGTTGTGTCGGAGACAATTTATTTAATCATTAAAATTATTTTAAATATGAATTACTATTTTACAATTTTGAATTAATTTTTAAAATAAGATAAATAATCAAAATTGATGTTAAAAATAACTTATATCATGTGGACTCATAAAGATTCGATGACCCATAAAAATAGTTCAGAGAGTCTGGTTGACGATGAGTAGCTACGCGTATAGCATTACATAGTGGCTGTGTCAAAAAAAAAGTTTAATTAGATTTATGTTATTATAATTCTTCGCTGTTTAAAATATACCATTCAACTTTTGAAAATGAGCTGTGTGCCATTATAATTTGATGAAACTTTGAAATATGCCATTTTATACGGTTTTAACCGCGTTAGGCCCACCTGCAGGTCCGTATTTTTGTATGTCCATGTTTGCCTCAGTTTCTTTTCTTTTCCCTCTCCTCTGCTCCGAACGACTAGCGGTGACGAACCTGCCGTTGCCGTTGGACCTCGCGGCATTCCTCCGCGCGCAGCGCATCACCCGCGTGTGGCTCTACGACGCGGACCGTGCCTGCTCTCGGCGCTGGCGTCCTCGGGCGTGCTCGCCATCGTGGGGGTCCCGAACGACGAGCTCCTCGCGATGGGGTCCTCCCCAGCAACAGCGAGCGCGTGGGTAGCGCGCCCTGTGGTCTCCTTCGCGGGCGTGAAGTCGAGCACGTTGGACCTGATCTCCGCCATCGCCATCAGCGACGAGGTCCCGACCGCACTGCCTGTGCTGCTCCCGACCATTCAGTTGTTGTCCGCCGCGCTCGCCGCGGCCAACCTCTCGTCCATCCCGGTGTCCACCCTGCTGCCCTTCTCCGTGGTGGTCGATCCGTTCCCGCCGTTACAGGCCTACTTCAACCAGTCCCTGGCCGGCTGCGCGGCCAACAGCTGGAACGCAGCAGTAGCAGCGAGCAACCTTACCTCCTGGAGACGAGAACAACAAGATGGAGAATAAAGCGTGCGGACGCAGAGGACGCAAGCACTGCGAGTTCGGTGCGAAGCAACACGAGCGTGCTGGCGAATCGACGCGAGCGATGCAAGCTGAGCGGGATGCGGCGAGGGGAGCACGACGTGGCGGAGATCTAAGGAGCATGACGAAGAGGTTGGCCGCAGGAACGAGCAGCGCAAGCAGGACTACCGCGCAGCGTGCCGGGACGAGTAGCATGGAAGGCGGTCTCGAAGTCCAAGATGACGCCGCCGGTGCCCGCCCGTGTCCATCGCGAACGCCGTCGACGGGATGGCGAACTCCTGCTCGCCGACGAAGATGCCTACGAGCCCCACGTAGTAGAACGTGTTGGTGCGCGGACTGCAGAGGAGCGGGGCCATGACCATGTCCGCCATGTTGCCGCCGCCAAACTGGGAGCGTGGAGGCCACGGGCTAGTCACAGTCGACGAGAAAGTACGAGAAGGCCAATGGCCACGTCCCGCACTATCGGGGAGTCCCCCAGCATCGGCATCTCTGTCAGTATCAGCCAGTGGAGCAAAAAGAAGAAACAAGAGGTAATTTTTAGACATAGAGAAATACGAAGACCTGCACGTGGGCTTAACTCGGTTGAAATAGTATAAAATAGAATATTTTGAAGTATCTTGAAATTATAATGACATGCTACTCATTTTCGAAAGTTCAATGGTATGTTTTCAACTCCGAAAAATTATAACGGTATAGATCTAATTAACCCTTAAAAAAACAGTGCATCGTGGCCGTTGACATCCTTCTTGGTATTTGAGCCACACTTGTGTATTAGATTTGGACCACACTTGTTGATACGAAAGAAAGCCTTCTCGTTTGCATCATGAACCTCAAATCGAGCCCAATTAGTGCGTCAACAAAATGGCAACTACTAGTGATAATTTAGTGCGGCGAAGGGCAGGTTTAGCAGAAAATTAAATCTTTTTAAACAGCACCACAGGGCACAACAAAATAGAAGGAACTAATTGTGGCGCCTGGTGGTAATTTACTGCAGTACGGGCAGGTTTAGAAGAAAATTAAAGCTTGCCATTGGCACTTCGATTGACAACCGTAGAGTGTGCCTATACATACAGGTGTGCCTATATATACAGGAGTCCCTCGAAAGAAGAGAGCACATCACAAGAAACCACATCGGCAGATCTCGCCACAACTCCGGGCCTCAGCCATTTCGATCCTCGTCTCTCGGTTTTCCTACCGAACGAACCATCAAACCATGGCGGCATGCGTGAAAATGGCCGCCGCCCTCGTCGTCACCGCGGTCATCCTCTTCGCGAGCGCACCCGCTCGAGCCTGGGCAACGGAGGCGCCAGTGGTGGACATGGCTGACATGGTGCCGGTGTCGCCTGCGGAGGACGTGATGTTGGAGATGCCCGGCGGTGGCTTCGGGACGATGGCAGCGCCCCTGTGCCAACCGTGCCGGTGCTGCAACAAGTCGTCCCAGTGCGTGTACACCACCTGCTGCACCACCTTCAACTGCAACCCCGCCGGCAAGTGCAACGTGGTGCAGAAGAACTGCGGCTGCGGAAACTGCGGCAGCGCTGGCCTCGCTGGGCCGAAACAAAGAAATGCATAATGATCTGTCCGTTACGTTTTAAAGTTATTAGTTTGAGTGATCGTGTTACGCTCTAAGCAAGGTAATGTGATGCAATTTATCTTCGATACGAAAAAACAATATGGTACATTCTCGCTCAATTATGAAAAAAATATTGCACAATTTCTACTAAGTATGACAACTTATTAATATAAGTTGAGCTACAGAAAAATAAATTTACACAATACTTACTACAATTTAACCTTTGTATAATGCTTTTTTTAAGTGTGCGCAACATATGCATTGTGCGGAGGTGCGGGGTAGGGAGGGCTCTAATAGAAAGCAAATTTCAAAACGAACGAATACGGATAGCTCTACTTCTTTTCATCAGAGATAGAATTTCAAAGATTGCATCACAAGTTTTTGTCATTGAAGTTCGTGAAAGAAAGGAAAGGAATGTTCTTGTTTTTCGTTGGGAAAAACGACGCCGACCAAAATTCAAGTCTCCTTTCTCTTTTGGATTGAGAGCTGAGCTGAAAAAGATGCTAAATTCCAATGATTTTTTGTTCATTAGAATATTAATTCCTGACAATCGCTCTTTGTGATGCTACGGAACCATGGCAATTAGGATCTAAAAATAGAGATAGAAAATGTGATTAAAAAAGTAGGATAGACGATATGTAAAAACGTTTATATTAAGAAAGATTAGAGATAGATTTTCAGAAATAGAATTTGTGACACCAAAAATAGAGATAGAAAATGTGACGAAAAAAAGTGGGATAGACGACGTCAACAAACTTTTATATTAGCAGAGATTCTGTTATGTCATAATTTGATTATCTTATTAGAGCATGTTTGGATTTACCTAGATTATAATAATTTAGAATATAAATTTCATAGTGGATTCAAACAGGTCGGATTATGTTTCAGATTTTAAAATC